>JANRGW010000907.1:0-45550 GCA_024733675.1 Psilopsiagon aymara | reverse complement strand
GTCCACCTATCAAATTGATGTCTCTCCAACTTAGAGACAAGGATGTCGTGTGGGACAGTGTTGAACGCTTTGCACAATTCCAGGTAGATGGCATCAACTCCTCTACCCCTGTCCGTCAGTTCCATAGCCCCACTATAGAAGGCCACCAAATAATTTACTTAAATGTGTTCTAACAGGGTTCTGATTGGCTCACCTGTTTCAAATATATAGGCATAACCCTCAGAGCACCCTTTCTAAACACAATATGGGTTTGTACCAGTTGAAAGGTTATGTAGATCAGTTAAATCATCAAGATTTTGTCTTAATTAGTCCCTTAGATTTTTTGTATATATTTAAACCAGTGAAACTTGACAATCTAGTAAAAGTACATTTTGGGCTGCAATTCATTTGGCTTTTATTACTGCTGGCAGGTGCATCCCCCATCATGAGAAACAGAAACCAATTTTCTTCTGTAATTTACCTTTCTAGCTATTGCTGCTTCATGTAAGAAAGTGACCCTTAAAGTAAATTGTAATGCCCTTAAAATTGCCCAGTTAGAAGTCCCTTCATCTCTTCCTAAGCAACATTCATTAGAAAGGCTGTCCCTTTCTGTAAGCTTGGTATTCAAGGTAAGCATCCACTAAAATATCAACAGGAAGAATCTGATAGAATTCATGCTTTATGGTGAAAACGTGCCGAGCTGGTTGGATTTGTAATCACAGCCATTTAACTTTCCTGTTGCTTTATGCATAATTTTGTATTTGCTGGGCTTCTCTACAAACACCTTTTTTGTTGTTGTTGGTTTTGGATAATGCTTACAGAGATAATGTATTTCAAAGACATGATTCATACCAATCAACTGTGCTGTGATTTTTTTGTTGTTTTTTTAACAAAGTAACTAACACTAGACAGCAAACAAAACAAAAAACCCGAACAAAAATGTAACTACTAAAAAGTTTGATTTCTTTGCAAGAAAAAGTTTCCTTGTAACTTTACATTAAGAACCACTTTGTTCCCAGAACTTCCTTCCAGCCCTAGTAAGGTATAATACCTAGTAAGATATTAGAAATCTAAACTGTGAGGAAAGCAAAAGTGCCCTGAATTTGTTTTTGTAGCAAATGCAGAGGCACAGCACCATAGAAATACTGAAGGGCTGAGGTTGGAAGAGACCTCTGGATGTCATCTGGTCCAGCCCACAGGTGGTTCAGCAGCATTTCCTAGAGTTGCTTGTTCAGGACTTATGCCCAGATAGTTTTTGAGTATCTTCAAGGATGGAGACTCCACAGCCTGTCTGGCCAGCCTGTTCAGTGCTCAGTCACTCTCACAGTAAAAAAAGTGTTTCCTGATGTTCAATGGGAACTTCCTGTTTCCTGTTTGTGCCCATTGCCTCTGGTACTGTCACTGGGCACCTCAAGAGCATGGCTCAGTCTTCTTTGCTCATCCTCCCTACCCCTTCAGGTACTCCTGTATATAGGTAAGATTCCCCCTGAACCTTGTCTTCTCCAGGCTGAACAGTTCCAGCCCTCTCCGTCTACTCTTGTAAGAGATATGCTCCTTAATCATCTTCATGGCTGTTTGTTGGGTTCTGTTTAGTATGTCCATGTCTCTTCTACTGGGGATCACAGAACTAGACCCAGCACTCCACATGTGGTCTCACCAGTGCTGAATGGAGTCAAAAGATCACCCCCTCTGCCTCCTGACAACACTCATCCTAATGCAGCCCAGGAACTCTTTGGCTGCCTTTGCTGCAAGGGCATGCTACACGGGCACACTGCTGGCTTCACCTGTGTCCTCCAGGAACTCCAGGTTCCTTTCTACCAAGCTGCTTTCTAGATGGGTGGACTCCAGTATATACTAGTACATGGGGCAGATTCAAGTCTGCCAGTTTCTGACAAACCTTAATTTCTGTTCAAGTAATTTCCTAACTGGACCCTTTTTGGAATTTCTTAGTTATGATAAATATGCTTGGTTTTTTTTTCAAGTCGGGTAGCTTAAAACAATAAATCTGAAATAGAACAGTTCTTACTTTAAGATAGTTGAAGTGTACAGAAGATATTACAGAAACATTAATAAATTATATCTCCCAAAATGTCAAAAACGCCTTCATCAAAGATTAAAAAGTGAACAGAAGGTCAAGTATTACTTTGATTCTCCTCTTCAAAGAAAGAAGATCAAAAGGTAGAAATCCAGCCTTAAATAAGCTTAACTAAATACAAGTCAAGGAAAATGCAACTACACACATACACAGAGTTAGATGTAATTGTATATACAGAGGGAAAGATAACCAGTGACCTTTACTTGGCTTATTTAGGCAGAAGTCTGTAGAGATCGAAATTTAATGGGTTTCACAGTCCTTACTTCAAGTCTCCAAGGTTGTCATAATACCAAACCCCTCTCATTCCTGACAGATGTGTGCTTAATCTTTTCTTGTAGAACTCTTCTCTTTATTGAAATGAAGGATAACTAGCTGAGACCTCACAGATGCTGAGTGGAGGGGACCATTTCCTTTACAGGGCCCATATTGTTTAACCAGGAATGCAGATGGTAATACAAAGTCATGTATGAGCTGTCTGTCAAGTTCTTGACAAAACTACTCAACTATCAGTGACCACTGCAGCTGTAAAAAATTGAACTGTAGTAATCTGAATAGTGGTTTATTTGTTTGAAATTAACCCTTTGACATTGAAGAGTACTGAGTTACGACTATCCTTAACTTCAGAGCATGGAAGAGCTGGAGAAGAGCAATGAAAATCTTCTAGTTGGTGTACAAAATGAACTCCGCAAAGAAATGACTATGTTGCAGAAGAAGATTATGATGGACACTGTAAGTACCAGATCTATGAAGAAGTTAGTTAAATGCAAAAATAGAACATTCTGTAAAAAAGTCATTTGACATTCTTTTAATTGGCTCAAAGGAATCATATTGATATGGCATATGTTCAGCATTATCTCCTTTTCTTGTAACAGCAACAGCAGGAGATGGCAACTGTTCGCAAGTCTCTTCAGTCCATGTTATTCTGATGGCTCAATGGAGAAACAACTTGTACCTAAGTAACATGATACAAGTATAGGCATTAGCCATAGAGAAATATGTTAAGATTTAAATGTTTTAAAGTTTCTATTAAATGCTTTCATGGATTGTTCTAATCTTGTGTCTGATAATGTTATAAATAAGTATCTTAGTAAATTTATTACTTGGGGGGAAGAAACACGATAACCCCAAACCATTTATTGTCTGTCCAGTCTTTAACTGATGAATACTCACTTTCAATAGCACTGAAATTTCAATTGTTTCACTTTTTTTATAATGACAATTTGTAACAGTGGGCAGAATTAATGAAAAATCCATTACCCATGTTTTAAGCAATAACTTTAGGCCTTTAGATACATTGCACAAATAGAAACATTTTTCACAAGCTTCAGACTTCAAGATTTTCATAGTTTCAAAATTTAGTCTGCTGACATATTAGCAGTTATAAATGTTCAGAGTATGATGTAGTTCATGTAAGATTGTTCAATGATGTGTATTATAGTAAATTAAAGTAAGTTTTGTTAACTCTTTTGTTAGCCTAGGCATTGTAATGTCTTTGTACTAGTGCAGGATTTAGAAACTGCTGTAATTTATCCCAAAAGCGGGTTTCTTCAGTTGGATTTAGAAACTGCCGTAATTTATCCCAAAAGCAGGTTTCTTCAGTTGAATTACAGCTGAGTATCACAGCTTTATATTACATCTGCTCAAGAAAGCGTAATTAAACTTTGTGCATATTGGGGTGTATAGTTCTTGTAGAACCACCACTAGAAGCAATTCAGCTCATTTAGTAAGTAATAGTTCTTACAAGCCTTTGAGGTGGAATATTACTTCTTGCAATTCCAAATGACTAGCAATTTAGGGAGGCCTAAGTTTTAAGGATAAAGCATTTATCTTTCAATGTAGCTCATTACAGTTGATCAGTATAAATTAAAGCTTAGCTTGCATGCAGTTTGTTTTTATAGAAACCTATTATGCCTGATTATCCACCTTTACAAATTTGGGAGTTCCTAACATATTTAATGCCTAGACTTAATAAAACAGTAAATAAAACAAAAACCATCCACACACCCACACATACAAATGTGATATTTTTGTAACAATGTATTTCAAAACCAGTCCATACAGATTCTTCCAGCATTGTTAGTTCAGAATCAAGCCATTTGATGACTGTTCTCCAGTTCTGGGAGCCAGATTAGTGATGGCTAATTTATGTACTAACTTCAGCTATTAGGTAGCATTGAAGTTGAACAAGCATACAAGTATGGAGCTGTCATTGTTCTACGTCTGCTAGGTCTCAGAGAAGGAGCAAACACAGAAGTTACACTGCTAGGAGGATGTATGAGGTAATATGGGCCTCTGGTAGGTAACAAGTAACTGCTGCTTTATAACAGTGCTGCTGATAATTAGATGATACTGTGAAATACAGTTAAAACTTCCTGCTTCCTATCCTTGGTGCTAGGTTGTTAGTGTTGCCTTATGTTTCTGGTTTTATTTGTTAGCATTGCCTCATGTTTCTGGTTTTCTGGTTGATTTCTGCATTAGTTTCCTATCATCCACATACTTCAATCATATCCTTAAAACTTACACCTACTACTGCATAACATTTTTGAGCATTCTGGCGACCCAGACCTTCTCACTCTAAAAAAAGTTGCCTATATTTTCCTTAGGTGGTTAATTTGTTTATAGTTTTCAGAAAAACTGAACTGGTCTTTACCATCTTCTATTTCCCCTTGGGCTGGGCTCAGGTTAAGTTCATGTATAGATGCTCTATCTTTCACAGCCTCAAACAGGAGTAGTAGGATTCATCTGGAATTGATGAATGTCACTTGGAGTACTGGTCCTTTAGCACTAACTGTTACAGTTATCCCTCAAGTCTATCAGTATATCCTTCTTAGGCAGGAGTCTGGCAGACAGTATTTTATTCCCCCCAAAATTTAGCAGACAATATACCACTTTTAAATTTCCTTGAACACCTCAGGAAGTCTTTTTGAATTAATGTGCAACTAGGAAGCTGCAGTGGTAATATTTTTAAAACAAATCATGGCACTCTGTACAGTTCAGGAAGGACTTTATGAACTCACAGCTCAGCTACATATCAGCAACCGGAAGTGGTAACAGACACATTCAACAGCTTTTTACAAAAATCATATTCAAAACGTACCTTTTTAAAGGAGTTTAAGCTTATAAGGTTTGCATGCAAGTCATTATTTGCTCATGCAGGTGATCAGATACTTTCACTCAGCTTTTCTCTAATGCTAACAGTAGCCCTTTAGCTAGGCACATTATGTTAGCCAGTGGGTCTATTCTTAAGGAAAGAGAAAGGCTGACAGTGGGCCTAACTTCCTGTTTTGAAGATCTTTACTATACATTTGAGTTTAGCTCCATGCAAATTTGTTTGGATAATGTACAGTGATAGCTACAGAACAGGTTATAAGATAGATGAACACAGCAGTAGCAAATATACTTCCAGAGGGAGTTACATATGGGTGGGCTGCATTGTTACAGTCAGTCACAAGTCATTTATAAATGAACTTGGTCATTCACTTGTATAGTTTCAGATGCATGTTAAGGTAGGTAAAGTGCGTGCCCCCAAAGTACACAACTACCTATAGTCTAGATAATGATGGAGTACAATGAGGCAAACCTTACTGGGACCACAAAACCAGAAACTGACCTTGAAAGAAAACACAAGCTAAAACTGTATTTAGTCATGTAGGTTTATGTACTTAAATACTAGAGAATACATGATCCTAAAGGCACTCATAACTTCATAGTACTTCAATGTATTTTGACATAGAAGAAAATTTTCCTGAGCTATACCTCCTTCATCCTACTGATCCAGTAGCTTTTTCTTTAGGAATACTGGAACAGAGGTTAATGAGTAGTTTTACCTCACAGATGCCTCATTTTACCAGTCTTAATAATGCAGTACAGTATTCACTGATACCTCTGACCACCACTTCACAGCAGTTCCAAGAAGACTTTAAAAACTAACAATAGAAGATTAGGGAAAAGTTAAATTCCTCTTGGAATTCTGGTTGGTAGCACCTTGGCTTGCAGCCTGCATTCACCAGACCAGAAGTACAAAATTAAGGTTACCTAACAAGAAATGGCAAAAGTTTCAAATGTGGTATTCATGGTGTGAAACACAGGGGGCAAATACATCCTGGTTCAAAAGTACCATCACAATAGAATCTGCAGGACTTTGTACTTTGTAACTCTAACATCTGATAACATTTAGGAAAGAGTAAGCTTTCTTTTAAAAACTGTTTTCTTGAAAAGCTTAATCTCTTCCCCAAAAAAGAGAGGCTGCTTCATTCAGCATTCCACTAACTGCTTCTTCTCTTGTTCTTGACCTATTTAATCAGTCATTATGGTTTTGAACCTGTTCAGGAGCTTGATGAGATGAAATTCTGAAGACATGTATATGAAGATGAGCAGCAATCTGTAGGCATACACCAGTGGCATATCTCAGCATATCAAACAAGGATATGAACTTCAAAAGAACAAAACAGAACAGGTTAAAAAAAATAAATCTAATTATTTCTTAAAATTGTCTCTACTATAAATTCATCTGTACTGTAATCAGAATCTATCCAAATGACAAGTTTAACAGCATTTTAACATAAAGACACAAGGTGGTTTAGTTTAGAAGAAAAAAATGAAGCCCCAAAACCCCAGCACTAAACAAAGTGTGCTGTCTGATAAACAAAGTTTTGTTTGCAGTTTGCAGGATAACTTTAAAGAAACCACCTGAACTAAAGCATAATTACAAGATATGTCTGTACATTTACTTTCACATCTCTGGTCCAAGGAAGCCAGTCAGCTCCCAAGGTACATGTTTACATGGTACCTACCACTCCTGCTGCAGCAACAGCGGAGATCTGAGCAAGTCAGAAATGGCAGAGACAGTTCTCAATCCATTCCTTTAAGTATGTGCCAAATGAAAAGTACAAACCAAAATGCTTACCAATGCTATCCATAGAACAATATACTCATCAATGAAACTATTGAAGTACTGATCCAAAACTAGAAGTCCTGGTCCAATATATGCAGTGTCCTGAAGACAGATTTTACTTTTTGTCATGTAAGCCACCTATGTAAAAGAAAAGAGACAAAAAAGCATCACTGCAAGATCAGTTTAACTACTAGCAAACTGGCATGACACCCTTGCCCAGCAACAGCCTGCTATCCAGTGTTCTTAAGAGGCAATCAGCAGGCAGGCCAAGGGCTTCACAAATGCTTCAGGGGCTGATGCTCCCTAACAGTTTCTTTCCCAAGGACCAAATAGCTCATTCCAGGTTATTCAATCAATATCAAGCACTTTAATCAGTGGTAACCGCTGTCTGAATTATCAGTTGATATTGCTGGCTTTATTATATAGAGACTTTATTGTATATGATCCAGAGCGACCTCAACAGGCTTGAGAGGTGGGCAGGTGCACACCTCAGGAAGTTCAAAAAGGCCAATAGCAACGTCCTGCACCTGGGTCGGTGCAATCCCAAGCACAACCACAGGCTCGGTGGAGGCTTGATTGAGGGCAACCCTGTGGAGGAGGACTTGGGGGTGTGGACTGATGAGAAGCTCAACATGACTCAGCAGTGTATGCCTGCGGCCTAGAAACCAACCATATCCTGGTTTGACACTGGCACAGGGTGCCCAGAGAAGCTGTGAGTGCCTCATCCCTGGAAGGCCAGGTTGGATGGAGCTTTGAGCTCTATGACGATCTTCACAAGTAAAAAATATGTAGTAAAGCAGATCTTTTTTTTCATCCATTGATGAGGTTTTTAATTACAAAAGAGATAAGCAGTTTCTCTCTTCATTTTAATCATTAAGGTAAATTCCTGTTTCAGGTAACTAAATCAGAAGCCACAGCACTGTTAGTAAGGCTTGAAGGACCAAGAGTTACGATGTTAAAGACAGCGTATTTCTAGGAGTAGGTTAAAACTGAAAGCTGTAACCAATACACTCAGTAGTATGTGTCTGCATCAATGTCATATATAATCTTTCTGTAGGAGCCTGAACCTAGTTCAGTGTCTTTGTCATAATGGAACTGGTAATGTAGCATCAGAGCAGAATGTGAAAATTTGCATGGCACTTACTGATCCAGTAAGCATTAAGCCAAGAACCAGTTTAGTTTTAGGAGGTTTAGGACCAAAACGAGATTCCTTACCACCAGCTTCTGTGAGATTTTGGCATTCACAAACCCAAATGTCAAGACATACAGGCAAGAATGTTTTTCAAATAGCTGAGTTGTAGACTTTTTATAGATCATAATAGCCAGTGTGAGAAGTAGTCCAATGTGCAGGCCTGGTGAAAGAACACTTGTTCCCTGAAATACAAATGGAAAGAAAATTCCCATTCTGAGGCTTCAGTCACAGAGTAAGGTCCACATTTTACATGTATTGCAAATCCTATTAAACAAAACCAGAGTTGTCAAAGGTCAGGGAAAGTCCTTGAGCATTATACCAACACTATTAGTATCCTTTGCAGTGACCACTAATCAATTTTCTAAGAAAATTCATTGCTGGTTCCTGTGACAGAAGAAATCTGGTAATGCGTAGAGAGAAGGTAGATAATGACATCCAACGCTCATATGCTTGTCTGCTTAAATGCTTAAACAAATAAAACCCTCATGATGATACAAAATGCAATAAATTATGGGCATATATTATTCAAACCTCATTTAGATTTTTAGAGCAACTTACTGCTATTGTAGATCCATTCTTTCCAATTCCTCCGCCAAAGATGGCACGGAAGTAATTGAACGAAGAAAGTGCTGTTCCACATAATATGCCAAAAACTGCAAGGAACTTCAATTCTAAGCCCACCAAAGGGACCTTAGCAGGAAAAACAAGAGAAAAATATTTAAAGTTAAGGGTAACACCTTTTTTAAGAAGTGATTAAAAAACCTACTGATACCTACTAAACAATTGTTTTATTAGAATTCTTACTCAGAATGACAGTGTTTGGAATTTGTTCCCTTACTAATAAGACAACAATCCAGCTAGATCTTCCTGTATTTGTCCTTACAATGTCTTCAAATATTTTTACTACATAAGCAAAAACATGACACGAATATGACATTGCGTGTCATGGGAGGGGGTCGAAGGACAGCTCCTTCTGTTTCACAGGGTAACACAACACTGAACCACAGGAAACACAAACACCATCTGCCTTCTTTGTGTTTTGGTACATGTTCTTTGAATGCTGTATTTTTGCATTCAGAACAGTTTCCAGATACAAATTTTAATTAAGCAGTTACCTTTCAGAATCAATTGTAGTTTCAAGGAAACTTCCAAAGGCAGCAGAGGATTTTTTTTTAAAAAAAAGTAGTAATAAATTGAAACCATTGTCTATATTTTTGAATTGATTGTTTTGAGATACAGCATAACTACACAGATTTTAATACCAAACAACAATCATAAGAGTCTAATTCGTCTACTTTGTTTTCCAACATGAAAATAAGTTGTTTGAAAACAGAACAAAAGCCTCTTGCAGGATGAGTAAACTCATGAATTAATTTGAATTACTTGGTGGTTTATATTTAGGTTAATTTGCACTAGTTATCAATAGCATGGAATGGTCTCAGCTCCTCCATGCACTATGACCAAGCAGAACTAGACATTTCTGAGTAAAGACCCTAGAAAGAATGAAGATGTCAGTCTGATGTGCTTTTGATGCTGTCCACTAAAGTCATCTTTAAAGATAAGAATAAAAGCCAGAGACAGGGAGATGCTTTTGGACAGAAGTAAATTCTTTAAACGTAGATATTTACATTTATGTCAGCTGTGACATAACTGTTAAAAATCAGTACATTTCCAACAGCAGGTAAATATGGATTAGTTAATAAAAAATCCCTTAACTTCATCCCATGATTTTGTTGGATTAAAGCATTTAATCTTAAAATTTAAAATACAGCATCCTATAAGTCATTTAAGTGAACAGAAATTTATGTCACAAACAAAAGAAATCAAACTAGAGCAAAACCCAGTTGTTAAAGCTTAAGTATCTGCAGAGTACTAGTTCAAAATCAGAAGTTTGCATGTGGCAGATGGGGTCTTTTTTCCTCTATGTAGCTCTAAATTTGTGCATAGGAAGTCACACCATTATATCCAAGTTAACTACAACATAAAAATAACCTTCAAGTGTAACATAAGATGAAACAGAACATTAGACAACCAGTAGGTGTAGAGGGTACTCACACAGGATAGCTTCAAATACCACAGGAACTGTGAACACTCAACAGGAACTCTGAATACTTAATGAACTCACCTTATAGTCCCATATTGCTGTTCCACCATATGCAGATGTCAAGAGCAGCATTGTTATGGCTATCTGAACTTCAGTTACATCAATTCTAGGAAGGAAAAAAAAGAGATATTTAGTCAAATAAAAGTTTTTTTTGCAAGTAAGGCAGCTGGGGGGGGGGAGTGGGAGGGAAGGGGAAATAAGAAAAGTGACTTTAAATTGTCTCCTTTAAAGTACTTCAGATTACATCAATCTATATATAAAATATGATTTTCCTTGACTGAGAAAGCTCCTCTATATGGAAGCACACATCTCTGGTTTAGATTTAAAATTAAATCTATACCCTTTACCTAGAGCAAGGTACATATACTTTTAATGGGGGGGAAATCTTTAATGAATACATTGTTAACTGAGAATTTTTGTATATATTTACAGACTTGTTTATGTGCAAGTATGACATCAAAATTTAAGGCAAGCTCACAGTAAATGCAATCAAACATTTCCATTAAAAGTTCATCATACAGAAATATGGACTGTAAAGAGCACATGGGGGCAAAAGGGATATTTTTAAGCTATCGTATTGTAACAACTTGCTAGATAAGAGCCTGAAAAACATCAGGGCAGTATTTTGAGAACTGAGGCAGCAGGTAGCTGAGCATCTGCCCTGTTTTAGAGGACATGTGGTGGAGATCTTGTTTATTTCCATAAAAACATTTTTAACATAGGTGGCCTTGTATGCCCTCTAAAGTCTACACTCTGAATTCCACCTTTTTTGTTCTCCGACAAGACAGACAGTTACTTATTACTGTATTTGATTGATGAAATGTTTTGAGAAGACCTGACTATAGAAAAAAAAGTTTAGCAGAAGCTCAAGAGAAAAAAAATTGATACTTCCAATAAAGCTTTAAACAAAATAAAAAGATATTCACATCTAAGGTACCTTTTTGCTACCAAAGATTTTGAGACAGATACCTCATCTTTCTAGTGAAGTTAGCAGCACATAGTAACAACTGATGTTTAAAATGCCACATTTCTTCAAGTAAATAGAATAAATTTTCTGGCTTAAGGTATTATGACCAAAATCAACGTGTACTGTTACTTGTTTAGCATATGATCTGTTTGCATGGGAAATGGTGTATTTTTAAAGTGAAATAGCAATCAGCTCTTGGTTAATGGAAAACATTTATCTGATCTTGATAATCACAGCAATATTTCATCACAAGCTTCCGAGTCAGTCTTAGAAAAGCCAAAGTTTAAGTTGCAACTAGATGATAAGCTGGAGTGCTAGTCACTGCTCAAAGCCCTGGCAGTGGGTCATCCTCTCCTTCCTACACTTCTGTGCACCCTCCCTTGTGGTAGCTGCAGTGCTCTTCAGAAGATAAGGTGCACCAGTTCAGCTTGCTAGCCTTGGGTGGTGTTTTCATCTTCTGCCCATGTCATGAACCAACTTGGGGTCAAATGCCAGGAACTATGCAGGGGGGAGGGAATGGGACAGTGGTGCTGAGAGTGGGCTTCTCCCTTTCTGTCAGGGATGAGGTGTTAGAACTGCACATTAAGCCTGTCAGTTACATCATACAACAGCATCCATATGCAAGTGCAAGTGTTCAGAGGTTATGTCCTGTATTAGTAAAACCTAGACCTCTAAGCTGTACTGCATTTGCTGTTGGTGGCAGTGGGAGGAGGCTCAAACTTCAAGTTGTATCATTCACGCCAAAGCTTAATACCTAAAAGGGCCTTCAAGAAAGCTGGAGAGGGACTTTTCACAAGGGCATGTAGGCATGAAACAAGGGGGGATGGCTTTAAACTGAAAGAGGAGAGGTTTACATTAGATACCAGGAACAAATTCTTTACTCTGAGGGTGAATTCACCACTCTGAGGGTGGTGAGACACTGGCACAGGTTGCCTGGAGAAGCTGTGGCTGCCCCATCCCTGGCAGTGTTCAAGACCAGGTTGGATGTGGCTTGGAGCAACCTGGTCTAGCGGAAGGTGTCCCTGCCCATGCCAGGGGGTGGCACTGGATGAGCTTTAAGGTCTTTTCCGATCCAAACTATTCCGACCCAAACTATTGTATGATTCTGTGATTCTATGATACTTTTACAGAGGCTCAGACTGTTGGTTGCAACACAGCCCACATCAGAGTACAGAGATTTTAATCAGACACTGTGAGGTATTCTGCATAATCTGAGAGCATCCAGCTGCTCTGATCCCTCCTGGCCATCAGCACTAGGACTCTCTCATCCATTGCTTGACTTCTAAAATCTATTGCTGCTAATTCAGGATCAACATCAGTGAAAGCTTCCATCCATGTTATTCTGTATCATATTTAGAGCAATATACTAATGCCTTCACTCAAGACTCTCACCTCTATGCTTAAAAGAGATAAAATTGCAAGCCTTGAAAACATGCTGACCTACTTCCACTAAACAGAAATAAGTTACCTTGGAGAAAAAGTTGTGTCTGTTTCACTTCAAACAGTAAGCATAGAACACCAGGTCATTCCAAACTGTTTGTACTATGCACTATCACTATATTTACAGAGAAGTTGTTAAGTTTTTAAGGAAGAATTTTTTCTGTGGTAGGGGAATGTCAGCACCTTCGTGATGTAAGGGAGTCATTCTCACATTTCATGCAAGAAAGGAAGGTACAGTAAAGCAACCATGTATGCAGAGTCTCAGAGCTCATGACACAATCTATCTCCCTTCAGTGTAGTCCAGCCATGTACAGAAATTATCCTATTTCAGCCATCATTCTAAAGCATCTATTTCTGTTTACAGCACAAGATGTCCTTTAATAAAAGCAGGATGGGTGAGCAGGTAGAAGAGTTATAGTTTCTGTGGTAAAATGTACTATCAGCAAATAAAACAGAGCTCTTAGTATTACCACAGAGGCTGTTTTCTTTTGATACAGATATTGAACAGAATGCAAGGACAGCCCATCACAAGACTGTGTGCCCAACGATGCTCAGATTTGCTAAGGTGCTTTTTGCAGGTCAGAGCTAAGTAGGACTATAAGCAGGTGACATAACTAGTGACCAGGATTAGCAGGACAGCTTTCATCTATCCATCTGCTGCTGCAGAAGACTCCGATCATTTCTTCTTTTCAGAAATCTTTACTGGAGTGCAGCTTATAGTTCAAAAGCAGCAAAAGGGCAGAGCTAGGCACCACCACAGCTGCAGAGGGTGAGCAATCACCACGCTATTAGGAGCTACTGAAATTAAATTGAAATTGTTTTCTTCTACATGAATGTCATGACTCCTCCTCCTACACTGCAGTGAGAGCAGATGGAATTTCTACCAGGTCATGAACAGCAGTCTCTAGAACTGTGACCTAACACAAAACCTAAAGGACATCAAAGCCAGTATGAGCCACATTAAAAACAAAGCCTCCACATAAACCTGGGACAATTCTTTAAACACTACCATAGATCTGAGGAGCTCCTTGCCAACGGATGTCATGGATGCAGAGTGTTATTTGAAGGAAGTCTGAAGGTATCTGTGGAAGGGAAACCTACTGGCAAGGGAATTTCTGTCAAAATGCATGTGGTTCAGAGTCCCCTGGGCTGAAACTGTTCTGTGGCTGGGAGGTTACGAAGGGAGGTACTGTAGATACTTGCTCTGTCCCTGCTGCTACACAGAGCACTTGTTTACACTGCAGTCAAGACCTCTCTGGCCCAAGCCTGCATGGTGCTTGCTTCTATAGATTCTGAGAACAAATCTGCAGACAAAACAGCCAAACGCATGCAAATAAGCACATCTAGCTGAAATCAACTGCTAAAAGAACAATTCCTCTACTCAGTGTTAGGCAAGGTTTTTAAGTTCTTTCCAGGTAAAACACACTTCTGCTAGGTTGGGAGGGACATGAAAAAGGAGGCAAGAGGAAGAGAGCAAGGAAAAAAAACAAGAAGAAATGGAAATCAAGTAGCTAACAGTCTCAGACATTAAGCCACACATACTTCTGAAGATACCTACTTACTTTCCAAACCTTAGTATGCCTGATACATATGTCTGCCAGTGAGCAGTATAGAACATGAACAGTCCCACAAAACAACAGAAAAACAACCAGTCAGGATTTGTTCCTAGTCGGACTGCTATGCAGGATCCAAGGACAACAAAAACTGAAAAGCAGAAATGAACATGTTAGTCATATAACCTCTTTGCTTGTAGTTAAGAGAAATAAAAAAAATCACAAGGCATTTTATATTACTTTAACAAAGTAATGATATGACTGATAATTTACTGCGTAACTAACCTCAAGGACAGTCCTGGCATGACAGACCTAAACACAGGACTCCCTTTCTTCCAAGCCTACAGTGGTCATTCTCCCTTCTGCTGGCCCTGTCAGTGCCTGTTCCCTGCAACACTGACAGCTTCAAGGGAAAAGTCCAGCTCAGAGAAAGTGGTAGCTGCACTTCTCTGGGCAGTGTTCCAGCTCCGAGGGCAAATGTTTCAGCTCTTCAGCTTTTATAGAAGTATAGGCATTGCCACCAACAGCAGCTAAACTGAGCAAAACTTACTTTTTGAGGACTCAAACACTAAGGAATATAAATTATCCTTCTCTTATGTGCAGGCTGAATGCCCTGTTACCAAACTTATTTTGGTACCTCACTCCTAAAGCAGAAGCCTTAGGTTCACATGTCAGTCTTTTAGGTCTTTGAAATCCATTATTAGGCATCACCTGTACTCTACTAAACACAGGCTACCTATAGTAATGAATCTCTAAGCATGCTCTCATGGAATTTTTTGTTTACCATCTACCTCACTGCCAGAACATTATAAGTGAAGATGCACAATAAGAGCAGAACAGATGTTACCCAACATCTGCCAAAGGTACTTCTGAAATATCTTCCCTGATAGTGGTCAGGGATGCAAAGGTCAGGGTCAGCCTTGGCTGCAACACCAGGAGATGAAGTTATCCTAAAAGAAGGGAACATGCTGACCCTGCTCTGAGCAGGGGATTGGACTATATGGTCTCCAGAGGTCCTTTCCAACTCTAAGCAATTCTGTGATTAATCAGCTATTCTTGAAAAGCATTAAATTTTTTAAAGCCAGAATGGGTAACAACAGTAGGTTAAGGCTACCTGTGGAAATAGAGTCGCAACCATGATCAAAGAGTTCTCCTAGAGGAGAACTACTGTTCGTTCTTCTGGCTTGCTTCCCATCTATGGCATCCAGAGACTGGTAGATAAAAAGTCCTAATGCACCCAGAATGTATGCCCAAAAAGGTGCCTGAAAGAGAGTCACACAAAAGGTCACTGGGCAGTTCCCATTTCTTAGCTGATAATCTATTTTATTGATAGAAAATATTGTTCTAAACTATACTACGTTGTGCTATTTGTGACTTAGTTAATGGACAAACCAAATTCCTTGTACTAGTCTACATGAATTGTAGTACCTACTATAATGAACTACCCCAGGTACATCAGTGGAACACAGGTCCTTCTATTTAAAAAACTAACAAAAAAACTACCCAAAACCCAAACAAAAGAACCAAAACCTAATGTCTCTTCTGTATCAACTGACTTATTTTTCACCTTAAAACCACAGTATTTCTGTACTTGTATTCCTTGTGCGGAAAAATGTTATGAAAATAAAATTAATCTTTAAAAAAGGAAGTTGTGTCCAAGCACTTACTAAAGTTCTCAGCAATTTCTGTGATAGAGGCTAGATGATTTGCTCAGATTTGCAACATATAAATATAAAAACCAATTACATTTTACAAAATAATGACTTCCACTTTTTAGGGAGATTTTTCCAACGTACCAAAATTCACTACACAGGCACTTTGGACAAGGGTTTGAAGAAATTAAGTCATTGACTAAATACGAAGGAGCAACTATTTACTTAATACAGACCATCAGAGTTTCAAAAACAAGATGTGAATCAGTTACCTTCGCACGAGGCTTAGGTTCAAAGGAACTGTCCTACATTGTTATCTTTCAAAAGCATTATTTTTCATATGCACAGTCAGTACATCCTGTCTAGGAATTAGTTTTTACTAACAATTACTTGTTACACCTTTTGAACAAAAAGTTACAGATAACTTGTTTGGCCTCAAGTAGTTTCCATCTTAACAGAAGCGCCGTTCGTGAAAAGAGATTCAAAGTTAGGTGTTGGAAATGTAGCTTGCAGGTTAAACAAGTCAACAGTCACAGGCAGTTACAGAGCTGAATCCTTCCCGGCTCCCAGGCAAGGGCCAGCTGCTGTGGTTCTGCCCTTCTGCAATTCCTCTCCTGCAGCACAAACAGACCAACATGATTACGTGTATTTCCTAAGTCCAGCAAAGGCTATTAAGCAGATTGAGACAACAGATCAAATCCCTGTGAGCTTTGTTCACACTCACAGAAAGCCAGGGTCACTGCTGGAGAAAAAGGAACAATGACAGTTGCAAATTAGGCAGGAACAGGAGAAGGCAGTGGTGACAATGGAGGTGAGGCAAGCTGCTCTTCCACACGTTCTGCTTTCTCATCATGGTTACACTCGTTGCCTCGTTATGCTTCTCATTAGACTGAGCACAAAACACATCCTTCCCAAGACTCAGCATGCTTAAGGGAGCTTCAGTTCTGAACAGCTTTTTTGTTGTTATCTAAGAGTTATTTGAGGATTCAAGGCTGGCTGATATACTGTGCTATCATGCAGTTTTGTGCTTTTAATATGGAAACAATATTGCCAGAAAACATGATTTTCCTGCTACCCAGTATTTGGATAATTTCATTAATGAAACACACCACCATCTGAAGTCAAAGGGTTGGCTGCTTCACCCAGCTTTGAAGCAAAAGACAAGTCAAAGAATTAGGGATGTCAGCTATAAGTGAGAAGTCTGGATTTTTATGTACATAGAAATCTAGAAAACTCCAGAAATTCTTCAGAATTGGCAAGGCCATCTTCCCCTGTAATCCAAAGAAACTAAGAAAAATTGTAGTCACAGATCGTGTTGGAAGCCTCAAGCAGATGAAACAGGATGCGTACATATTCTCATCCCAATGTACATTTAACATAATCCCCATCCAAAGATCACCCTTTAGAAATCCAAGTCAGATGATGACAGCAGTGAGGGCTTCATGCTTACCAATGGAATTAGACAAGTTATTTAGTTTTCTTCTCCCTTTTAATCCAGTTAAACAAAGGAATCTTGTGTTGGGGGATGGAGTTAAACAAGGAAGCGAGTCTTTTGAAAATATTTCTCCCCTCTGATGGAGGGGGAAGGGGACAATGAGGAGCCTACTGCCATCCATGCTTCACAGATCATGAAGAGCCATGTGGAGGAACAGACACTCAAGTACCTCTCCTGGTGTAAATTCACTTGGTCAGACACTGCAGGGAGGCATCAGCTACCCACTGGCCCCTGTTCTCATTCTCCACCTTCTGAAACAGAGAGCTGGCAGCCCCTGCTCAGGTATTTCAGGGCATAAAAGCACAGTTAGGGCCCTGTTGAAGCTAAGCTCACTTTACTTGTGATATAATCCACACACTAAAGTCACAGTACCTATACCAGCTTTTGCAGAGTTACTTTGTTGCATGGAGAGGAACAGATATTATGGATATTCTCAAGCAAGGCAGCTCCTGAGGCAGGTCTAGTTAAAAAGCATTATGAGCAGAAAAGCTGGAAGAAACCACTGGTTTCACTGTAGTCATCTGAAGTAGTATTGTAAAGACATTTTCAATTTTATCACCAATGTTCCTGTGAAGTGCCACAAATGTAATCTCCAGTGTTTTACAATGCGTTCTCACTGCGGTACACTTCGACTGGTTACAAAGCGATAGCTCAAGATCTATCAGAACTTGTCATTTAACTTCTGGATTTTGACAAGTACACCAGGACACACCTGGCAATTCTGCCCAGGACACCCCTGTTTCTTCGGCTGTATTAGGCTCGTCTTCTTTTGCAACCCTCTACCTATAACTGAAATAGATTCTAGTTTGCTTTAAAGTCATCAGGTACTCCGTATCACAGACAAAGGTAGACTGCATCCAGTGCTAACTGTGCTAGCCAAATTCCTTACCCACTCTGAATTCATATACATCCCCACAGTATGGGGCACATGACCAATAAATTAAATGCCAGCGTGGCCAGTTTCCTATTTAACTGGATCATTTCCATAACTGAAACACCAGTCGGGAACAGAAACCTGCTATGGCACATTTTTTTTATCATTAACTGTAGTGCTGTATGCTTGGTATTATCACAGTCTTTTGAAATGCAAGCTCCATGAAACACAGCCTCAATTCTAACCAAAAGAGAAGGCTTGCAGGCTGATTACCATAGTGTCGTTGTTTAAGCCCAGTCAGCCACACAGCTCGCTCACTCACTCCCCCCTCTTTCTTCCCCCCAGCTCCCAGGGGAATAGGGAGAAGAATCGAAAGAATGAAACTCCCACAGGTTGAGATAAGAACAATCCAGGAACTAAGGAATAACACAAACCACTGCTTCGACCACCAATAATAATGATAAGGGAAATACAAGGGAAGAGAATACAACTACTCACCACCCGATACCAATCCCAACCCAGCCGTTGAACCTCCCTCTTCCAGGTCCCTGCCTTTAGTTTTTACATCCTGGGCATGACATGCTGTGGTATGGAATACCTCTTTGGTCAGTTTGGATCAGGTGTCCTGTCTCTGCTTCCTCCCGGCTTCCTCTCCTTTCTGGCAGAGCATGAGGGTCCGAAAGTCCTTGTCCAGACCAAACATCACTTAGCCATAACTAAAAACATTGGTGTTACCAGCGCTGTTCCCAGGCTGAAAGTCAAAACCACAGCACTGCACCAGCTACCAAGAGGGGCAAAAATGACTGCTACTGCTGAACCCATGACACTGTTGTAAGGGCATTTGCAATCAGCCACTAATTGCTGTTCAAAGAGATTGATTGAATTGTGTTTCTTTTTAATTTGCATCTTATGCAGACTTTGGTCTTCACCTTTCTTCTCTTCATAAAACTGTAAACACATTGAAGTCTGAAAAAAAACCATAGGAAGAAGCCTAAACATCAGATGAAGCAGAAGGTCTTTTAATCTACTGCCAATTTTCCTCCCCTTCTGTAGCTAAACCATGATGTCCATTTTCTCATGTGAATGAAAGCTGTGTACATTTAGGCTACTTAAGCTATATTTAGATTAAATAAAAAAAGCAAATTCATTTAGTGAAAAACTAGTATGAGCAAAAGTTTGTAGCCATATTAGAAGGGTAAAATACGATGGAGACCAAATCCTTTTCTCAGGACAACTCCCTAACTGTTGGTGTTAAGTACTGAAGAAATAACTGAATGTAAAAAAAAAAAATGTACAGGCTACCTTGAAGTTGCTATATATATAATATGATAACTCTACAGGGAGATGACAGGAGCTTAGGTGCAAGTTTTTGCTTAAATTACCAAAATCTAAATTTAAGAGAGCAGGATAATGAAAAAATCTTGCTTTCATTATATCAATTTTGCTTTTCAGTAACTTAGACAATATAATAAGGACTCACAGAAGAAACAAATATAGCAAAATTCTATCATCTTCCCAATGGAGACCATGTAAAGATGCCAGGCAAATATTGCTCCTGAAGCACATGAAGTTTCAGAGGAGCTGAAGATAAATGATATACAAACAAATCCAAAGTATCACTATAATACTTGGCTCTGCAATTTTTTGCAGGAAAACTGTAAACATGGGATTTTTTTCCATATTTTTCTTCCAGGATTGTTGAACTAGGGAAGTCCAAGCAAGCTATTATGTATTAAATGATCCTGTATATCTGTTGGGAGAGTTTTTCTAAATAGCAGGTGTGGCATATAAACGTTAATAGAGACTGCAACAGACAACAGAGATGGAAAAATAACTTTTAATTCTGGATTCAGCCCAGTGTACTCCAAGTATTACTACACAGAATAAAATATATCAATGCTGGTGTGAAATTGTAACAAGACCAAACTTCCTCCACAAACTTATGCATAAATATAGTTCAAGCCATATTTTTAAGTGAGGATATACTCTTCTCCTCTGCCTTGAGACCTTCTTCTTGTCAGCCAGGTATAAAGCTGACATACAGATGGGCCCTTCAGCAAAACCACTCAATTCTCAAACAAAGTTTGCACAAAGTTATTTCAGTAAATTGGAATGAAAGCCACAGAAGTGGTACATGCTCTCACAACAAATTCGTCATTAACAGGAATATGTGAATCTCTCAGTACAAAGAAGAGTGCTTGCCACTGTGGTTGCCGTTACTGTAAACTCTATAGGGAGCCTATAACAGTAAATACTTCTCCCAGTATTTACGGAGATGCATTATAATAGCCTAATATTGTTCTGTTAAGACAACACCACTCTAAGTGCTTTCCCAACTCAGTTCAAATATATAATTTATTCTGAAGTTAACTAAGTTACAGTTTTGTGCTGGGTTATTTGGTTGTTAAATGCATCATTACTTCTGTAGAAAGTAAAGAAACTTCGCTAAAGCTAGAAGTTAAAGTGGCCAGACTGCTGACTTTGTTTCCCTTTGTCAACAAGAAGTTTGTTTTCTGGAATCTTTCATAGAGATTAAGCTTGTTCTGTCCAAATGCTTTCTGTATTAGATATAGTCCTACTCTCTGCTTCTGCCTTTTGCATTAACAGGATGCTTGAAAGCTTTGTAAGTGTTAAAATATTTTGCAATACCACATTTCAAATTGTAATTGTGTGGAAATTGTTGTATCTTGAAGTATAATGTGAGCTTTGCAAAAAATAATTAAAATTAATTTTTAAAAAACATCTACTGTCCTTTCAGACCTGTGATTAAATAATAGATTTTCCCTTTTAGTCCCAGCTGGGAAACATTATGAACTTTGGCACTTTATCTTCCCTTTCTTGATTATTCTTTGCTTTTCTTGGCCTGTTTTTCAGTGGGTGGTATAGGAACACAAAACTTCCCAATGTCTTTTTCCTACTGCAATATCACATACAGTGGCAGTACAGCCTAATGGAACCTGATTAGTCATGCTTCTTCATTTAGTTACAAAATAACCACCACAGGTGACAGTAGATGATAGGTGCCAGAAACCTGCCCATGTTAGCTCTAGCTTTGTCAGCAGTCCTCAAGCTGTTTGAGTGGAGACACTCCCATTAGATTGCTCCTGGCAGATCCTTTCCATGACAGCTCAGAGAACCCTGAGATGTCACCATTAAAGTAACTGGTGAGTGATCTGCATTGCTCTACGCACTCTGGAATGTGCTTTGGATTGGAGACACAGGCTCTGGACACAAAATGGCTGGACAAACTTCCTCACACCTTAGATTGTCAGGAGGGTTAAAACTTCAACTCTCCTATTCTGGCATCTTCCATTTCTGGGTGATGACAGATGAAATACTGAGTTTCTAGACCACATGGCTAAAATAAAGAATGGCGTGGTCAGGACAGGTTTTTGTCCCCAGTTGCTGAAGAAGCAGCTAATAAACAGTGCTTTCAAGTCAAATAAGAGTAAATGGGTGTTATGAGTAAATAAATGGTCATTTAGTAGAATATAAAATTTATAGCGATTTGGGTTGGAAGGGACATTTGAAGATGTTCTAGTCCAACACCCCTGGCATGGGCAGAGATGTCTTTCATGAGATCAGGTTGCTCAAACACTGTGCAGCCTGGCCTTGAACACTGCCAGGGATGGGGCAGCCACAGCTTCTCTGGGCAACCTGTGCCAGTCTCATCACTCTCATCATAAAAAGAAAATAATCTTTATTCTAGCTAATGTAAATCCCCCATGTTTTATTTTAAAAGCATTAACCTTTGCCCTATCACTACAGGCCATCATAAAATGGCCTTTTCCATCTTTTTTATATGACTCCTTTAAGCATTGAAAAGCCACGATAAAATGTCCTCTGTGTCTTCTCTGCTCCAGGCTGAAATGGCCTCAGTTGTCTTAGCCTTTTTTCCTTTTTTTCGTGGGAGAGGTATTCCTACTTTCCTATCATTTGGTAGGATGATTACATAGAAGACAGTACTCATGAAAGTTGTAAAGCCACTCCTTTTTTGTCATACAAGAACATAAACTACAGCAGAAGCCTGTCTTGTGGATGTATAATCAGCAGCTGTGGCTTGCACTACCCTCCTTCTGCTGAAGGTGTTCCTGGAGGCTCTTCCATCTATGTCTGCACACAGTTGCCACCTTTGCCAAGGCCATCTGGGTCACCCTTATTCCCCTGTGAATTTATCATTGTAAATCTGCTTGGGATGCTTAGTTCTATGCACTTCACAGAAAACCAGAAAATCTCTCATAAATGTACCATTATTTGTATTCTACTATGGAGTACATGCAATGAATTCAAAAGCACAATCTAATCTGTAACTCACATATAATTTAGAAACTAGGCTGTTAAGTCCTATCAAATCTGATAAAGTATTTTTATTCCCATTTTCCCATGATATTCCAAACTATCCATATTTGCTTCTTTCATTTGCTGTGCAACCTTTTGCACTGTCCAGGACACTGTTTTGTCATTAATAGTGAAAAATATTCAAAGATGACAGGCATACTAAGGACAAAAAATTGCATCATTTAAAAATAGACTAGATATTTAGATGGATAAGAGGTGTATCTAGAGGTATAAAAAGGACTGAAAGCCATCAAACAAAGTTTTCATGAACTGTTTGGCTGTTCATGTTTCAAGGTAGGTTGATAGTACTTTGTTGAAGCTATTCAGTAATACCCAAGAATTTCTTTTATTATCAAGTGACACATTTTAACAAATAACAAAAATACTATCTCTTCAAGGGTTTTCCTGCCCCAGACCCTTGATCTGAGGGCAGCTGTAAAAGAGCAGTCTGTCAAAGGGATGTTTTTTTGAGAAGAAAAGGAGATCAGGACACTGTAGCCTGATCTACCAGAGGCACTGCTTCTTCAGGTGGGGCTGTCTGAGGCACCAGAAACTAATCCGTGTGAGTCAGTTATGAGAATACATTTAAACATGTCAGAGGAGTCAATTACCTTCATCTTGGAGAACTGAAACCTGTCCCTTCAGATGACAGCTGTTATTTGGCACTCTCATCCTGCAGTCACTGGCTGCTGTCGAGATTCTGCTCATTTATTAGTGAACAGAGAAAGAGAAGACTTCTGCTGAGCTTCTGGGAACAGATTGAAGGCTGCGTTATACATACAGACGTGCATGCATATGCCAGGACTAAAAATTTGCACTTGTAAAATAAACACCAGTACAGCACTCAACATATGTATACTCTAGGTGTGTGTGTGAGGGTTATTAAAAACCCCCAAACCAGCAACTTGTCTAACTTAAAGAAACAAAACCAAAAATTAGCAAGAAAATTTTGCAATACTAGTGGCAATTATCCAAAAAATTATGAAAATGCAACCTGTTAGAAGCTAGTAGGAAGAAGGCACTGTAGAGAGGAAGGTCAAGCCAAGCAATTGTTAATCTAAAACCATAATTTTTCACAGCTAAGTTTGAAATTTTAACAACAAATATTTCACTGTATTTAAATTCAAATAAAATTATACTAATGAGCTTGAAGAAATTCACAGAGCCAAGGCCAAGAATTATTAAATATAACCTTGATTTTTTTAAATCCTGCTTCTTAGCAGAATGTCAGAGAGTGGTGCAAGGTGTCTGTTCCTCTCTGATTTTAAATCTTTTTGTGTTTTCATGGAGGAACAGACAGCCTATGCATGGACAAATTAAAACTTTGCATAAAAAATTCTGATTTCCATAATTAGTTCAATATAAAGTGCACATAATTCTCATTATAATATGGCTTGATTTGAAAGATCTTATTTGAGATGATACATTTAAGCAAATACATAAATTGAAGAGAGACTTCAGCACATTCTGATCTTCAGAAGCCTTAGAGTACATCTTTCTGTACTCTCCTGAATGAAGTGATTTCTGCATGGCGATTTCCCTCTTCCTTTCCCTTAATTCTGCCTGATATTTATCCCAATGATTTTGATATTGTTGATTATGCCCATGCCAAGTAGGCAAAACAGACCAGAGAAGACTAGGGTCTAGCATCACGCTAGTGATCACTAGTATCTCTGGACACTTAAGCTGCTTCTTTCCAGGAAATTAAGCTGCCTACATTCAACTGCCCATTAAGGCTAGCCTCTACTCTAGGTTATCTCTCAAGTCATCTAGGGGCTCAGCAAGCACTAGACAGCTAAAAGATAATCACAAAGGGAGATATGCTAGTAGTTAAATAGCATGTCCTAGTCCTATAAAATATACTGTGCTATGCCCAGGATAGAAGCAACATTAAGTCCTAACTTTGTGACCTATTGGAAAATTAATGCTGCTAAACTAAGCAGCCTCAGAGCTCCCCAGTGCCAGTTCCCTCTACATTTTCAAATATTCTATGTTTAACAGTAATGACAATATGCTGAAATGCTGCTGATTGAAAAGATGGCTTGCATTCATGTAGAATAAAAAGGGCCATCTTTCTCCAGAATTTGTGTTTGGATTGCTAGCAAGAAAGCAGAATTTCAATGTATTTCTATGTGTTTTCTCCCTATACTTTTTCCCCATACCTATTTATCCCGTCTCCCTGCATTGCCAGCAAAATGCTGTCCCCAGAGAGAAAGAATGTCACTGGAGGAAGCTGGGCTGCATGCAGAAACAGCCATCAATAGTGCATTGCCTGCTAGAACAAGCAAATTCCACACAGACTGTGCCTTTATTTTTTCCAGTATTTATGGATGAATGCAAGCTAACTTTTTAAAAAGTCCTTAGTCTGCATGACGCAGCCTTAAAAACACTGCTTCCTATCTAATAACAACCCTCAAATACAAATCCAGAAGCCCAACTTACCTGTAAAGCTAAATTAATAAATCTGGAAAAAAAAAACCACCGACAACTGCCTCTTTTCTGACAAAAATAAGTGCTCAGCACTCCACCCCCACACTGAGAAAAGAGAATAAAATGCTATTTTTGGGCAGCAGTTTCCAAGGTTGTTTAATATTCAGGGAGGATCTTCTTAAAGTTAGCTCACATTTTAAGAATTTCACAGCACATCTGTGCATCACTGCGTGTTTTAAGGGTTTTCTTGGACACCATAATAGTTCTTTCCTAAAGACTCTTATTTGAGGAATCAAATGCAAGGCATTAATTCCTTTACAAACAATCTCCAAAGGTGCATTTTTAATTAAAAGAGATTGCAACTTAGCCAACTGTTTTACATTACACATTGACATGATGTATGTTTG
This sequence comes from Psilopsiagon aymara, assembly GCA_024733675.1. Taxonomy (NCBI): domain Eukaryota; kingdom Metazoa; phylum Chordata; class Aves; order Psittaciformes; family Psittacidae; genus Psilopsiagon; species Psilopsiagon aymara. The sequence goes on along the minus strand of JANRGW010000907.1, from coordinate 20,130 downwards.
CCAAGAACTGCTACTGAGCATGGTGTTCGCAAATAAGACACTTTTCCTTCAACCCTGCATTGAGATCACATTATTTAGTGCTATTAAATATAGCATTTTCATATTTCAAGTGCCTTTTAAAAGTACTTAGAATTGTCAGTATATTGTTGTGTAATTGTGACAATTAGACCAATGGTAAAACTCTCAGTGCCTTCCAAAAGAAAATGTTTAACCCAACAATGGAAATACCAGTCCTCATTTTTTTTTTTAAATAAGGTATTTCTAGATCATACAAAATCACACCAGAGCCTAACCTTTTTCTATAGTAGTTCTGTGCAAAGTAATGGAACTAGTACACAAACAAAATTGTCCCCAGACAAATTATCATGGCACACTTCAGCCCAGAAGGAGTTTGATTTATAAACCTTGGAAAAATGGTATAAATATATAATTGAAATGTGACAGACTCCTAATTATGGAGACAACTATATCAGTCAAATATTTTCAACACGATTGCACATATAAGTAATTTTGACAAAGCAATGGCATTGTGAATAAATGTTGCTGACAATTCATATCCAGCTTACAGAGAATTCAAGATATTCTGTGGTTTTTCCTGTCTGTGCCCTTGTTAGGGTTCAACGAGATGATGTAATGAAGAGTGGCAGCTGTAACTAAGACCTTTCCTCATTAAGGCAATCTTCCTCATCATCAAAATCATGGAGCATCTATTCATGTGGACTGCTATTTAATAAGACAACCTTATAACAAAAATAGAACTTGGTTCATGTCTTTCAAGGGCAAGGGCTTTCTTTCTCTGTGAAAGTCAAGACAATCTTATAGCAATGACCTCAATATACACCTAAGAAATAATGTAGTTATAGCAACTCAGGTAGTGTTGTTGTGATAATGTAGGCAGTGTGGAACATTTCTCAGGAAATAGCTATATTTTCAAATAAGCACACAAATCCATCCAACCTGACTGGCCGTATTTCACTTAAAAAACTTAATAAATCTTTGTGTAACCTAGCAGCATGTTCCAGCCTGATGGTAACTATTTTCTTAGATAAAGGATTCTGGGACTTGTGTGAACATAGGGAAGACAAAGGGACTTGAATAAAGTAGTGGAACAGGGGCATAACGTGGTTGTGCAGGTTCTGGCAATAGTTTCACACTAAGCATGGGAACTAGTGGGTCTCTCTCCTACATGGGCATTCAGTGCTCTCATAGCAGTATGAACATTCAGAGCTACCAGACAACTCTTGACATCCTAGCTCTGTCCATCTTGTGGTGATTGAGAATGCTACATCATCTGTTATAACATGTATAACTACACTAAAAGGTTACTTACAATACACCTATTTCCTTATGCCACTTGAGCAGAGGCCTATGTGGGCACAAATCCATAAACAGATCACTTAAGGATCTTATTCTGGGGCTTTCTAATTGTGGGGGATATTTTGTTCTCCAATACAGAGGCCAACTGCTCATCTCCATTTAGATTGACTACAGGGCAGGAATCTGAAGCCACTGTGAAGTTAGAACCAATGCAGCCAGCCAGCCTCCAGGCTCCCACTAGGAAGATAACACAGAACTGGATGTGGTTCTGACTTCTCTGTCTTGGTGCACCGGGTCCCAGATTTTGGAACTGATATCCTTCCTCCGAAGTTCATTCTACAAATAGCCGGGTCAGAACACAAAGCCAAGGTACCAATCCAACCTATGTGTTAGGAATTGAAGAGAGTGTCTTAGGTGAGGTGTGAGTCTGTTGTGGATGGCTTGGAAATTTTACAAGGCAAATAATACACAGTCAGGTCACAAAAGACTTGAGCCACGGTACAAGTGGGCAAGCAGGATAGCTGCTATCAGTTTAAACACATAGGTGGGTCATGTTCAGAGTGAAATTAAGTTAGGGCTGCTCAGTTGGCTGAAATGCTGCAGATAGAAATGCTAGCTCTCTGCCAGTGTATTTGTAGATCTATTCAATGTGTTTGGTATCTCCTTCATCTCCAAATTTAGTTAATATTTTACCACTGGCTTGAATAGCTGTAGCATTTCATTGTTGATGTGTAGCTAGATGTATGCCAAAGTAATGAATCAATTAATTAAAATCTAGGATCCCTAGGGAGAAAAAAAAAAAACCTCTCAGCAACAATGGTAATATTTAAAACCTTCATCCTAGTAATGGGAGGAGCTAGTTCTCTGGTAGCATCACTGCTGCAACTCATCCCTTATTGTAATTATTGCTTTTAGGTCTTTACAGCAACAGGAACCTCCCCCCAAAGAGAAATAGGGAGGATGAATAAAGTGCGCACAATTTGATGACTGGAATTAGGGAAAAATATCTCATTTACAAGAAAGCTTCAGTGTGCACTTGCAGCACTGGATCCAATCATACCCTAGTCTGAATCAAAAGAAGTGTGACTAGCAGGTCAAAGAAGGTGATCCTGCCTCTCTATTTTGCTCTCCTGAGACACTGTTTGGAGCACTGTGTGCAATTCTGGTGCCCTCAATATAAGAAGACATGGAACCATTGGATCAAGTACAGAGGAGAGCCACAAGGATGATCAGGGGGCTGGAGCACCTCCCCTATGAAGACAGGATGAGAAAGTTTGGGCTGTTCAGACTGAAGAAGAGAAGCAATGTGGGGACCTCCTAGCAGCATTCCAGTGTCTGAAGGGGGCGTACGAGGATACTGGAGAGGGACTCTTCATCAGGGGTAGGACAATGGGTTTTGGGTTTAAACTAAAGCAGAGGAAGTTCAGGCTAGATATAAGGAAGTTCTTACTGTGAGGGTGGTGAGGCATTGGAACAGGCTGCTCCATCCCTGGCAGTGTTCAAGGCCAGGTTGAGCAGAGCCTTGGACGACATGGTCTAGTGTGAGGTGTCCCTGGCCATGGCAGTGTGGTTGGAACTTGATGATGTTAAGGTCCTTTCTAACCCTAACCATTCTATGATTTCATAAATTTCATCACAGAGCAATGTGTAATTCAGAGGATAGATAGCAGTATGCCAATAAAGCTGAAAAAACACCCCAGAATTCTGTGTCGGTAACATCATCCTCTATAGACCCAGCTTCACATGAGGTTTACTTCTGAAACCTTTCCCAGGCTTCAGCATGCAGTTACCTACACAATCCTGCTGAGGACCAAGCTTTCACCACTTCGTTCCATTTATGATCACAACACCCTACTTTCTGCCCTTTTTTGGCAAAATGGATAATCCACCTCTAGAGCTAGTCTGACGTCACTCATTCTCCAGCCACACCAGAGAGAGTTTTTTCACTGATCTTGGTTGAAATTAAAAATTAGGTAGCCTAAGCATGAGCGGGTGATACCCTTGCCTTGTTTCCAAATACTCACAGCAAAGCAGCACTGAGAACTCTTTGCAGCTAACTATACATAAGCACGACTGAAGGATGCAGCAGAACAATATAAAATAGTTGAAAAATAGTAATTTTAATGCTACGCAACTCACAAGAAGAAACTAAGGGTCTTGGAAAGATGGAAGGATATTCTGAACATCTTGTGTGTGGCCATGCTAAAGTGGTTTGAAGTTGATGTAGCATTCACTCAAAACTAGTGTTCTTGTTATTTATCTTCTTCAAAGGAAAAAAATGAATCTATTTTTCTTCCTCAGACTTGTAAAAATCAGCAATTCTGTTTCGGTTCAAAAATCTCCTGGTATACAGCCATTTTTTTTTGCCGTATTCTATCATACCTAATCATTAATCAAAATAATATTTAATAAAATGTATGAGGCAGACTAATAGCCAGTTGCTTCATCTTTTTTTGCAAGAGGCTATAAATAAAATTATAGTTGTACTGGATAACTACACTGTGTATGACCATTTTAAGTCTTCCTTAAACAGCAATGATCAGCTGTTCAGTTGAGTGTATTTCTGTACCCCATTGCATGAACAAAAAGGGGCTAAAGCAAGATGGGTATACCTAGTTGAGGTAATTTGAGCAACTGTCACAGAAATTTATGAAGAGACTGCTTTCTTAAACTTTAAACATTATTATAAGAAAATGAAGATACTTAGAAAAGAAATACTTCTACTCTGTGAATAAGGGTCTGAGTGTGTTTGTGGGACTGACAGCATCCTGTTTCAACATTCACTGAAACATATGCTGTGCCCTGTTGAAGTAATAAGATTCCACAGTGATGAAGTCTCTGACAACTTATTCCAGCAAAGAACTAAATAGATGATTTTTCCATACAGAATGTTTGTAATTAGCTTTCTCTATTTCCTTTTATATTGTAAAAATACCTACATTTTCTGCAAGTGTTTTAAAAGCAGGCTGAAATGTACATTAACTTAAATTCAGCAAGATGATTGTGACAGGATAAATAGGATTAACTGTTGTTTAGTTCAATAAAAGAACAAGTTTTTAAGACCCAAATCTTTGTTTGTAAGAAAAAAGATTACACATGGTGATACTGATAACAATTTTACCAGAATGCTGTGGTGGGGTTGGCATATATTTGGCTAACACATTGCTGGATAAATTTTTAGGTCGGTATTTGAGTGTACAGAAATGAGTAATATATGGCTGGCTATTTAGTTACCTAATATTTATTTACTGAAATTCAAATATATTCACCACAGTAAGGATGGTTATGCCATATGTAGTGAAGATCACCTCCCTTTTACAAGAGGAAGACAAAACCCACAGAAAATAGAATTTGTCCTGCATGTTATTATGCACATGATTAATTTTACATACCTAAATAGTATCAACAAACTCACTGCACTCTGTGGATGATGAAATATTAGCACCGGGCAAAACACTGGTAGTACTCAGCGCTGGTGATTTCTAACAACACTTGCATTTCATAACTCTTATTTACTGGATTTGTCCTTCTTCAGTTGCATGAGTGCAGATAGCACACCACATCTTTTTGTTTCAGTTTAGATCTAGTGTGTTAATTCCAGAAAGTAAGAACCAGAACAGGCAGTGATAATTATAACATTCTTAAAATCTACCAATCTGAAGGCCTGATTTTGCAAAAGATCTTCCTGTATGAGAGTAGTAAGGTTGATACCACAGCCTTATTTACACATCTTTCCCCACCTGCAGGCTGAAATGAACATTCATCAGTGACTCTCAACACTTATTGTTCTCTGCATCCAATTTTTATGATAAGCATTTATTATTGTGAACTTCAATTGCACATTTATTTTCTTACAGAGTAATTACCTGTACACTTTAACTGTAATATTTATTTTTATGTTATACAATATCATAAAAATGTTATACATAGCACCATCTGTTGGCTCAAATAGCTATAACACATGAAAAATAGTTTATGCAGATTAGATAGAAATTAGTACACCAACAAGAAAACAGGAAAAAGACCATAAAAAATAAGGTGACTAAATTGCATACTAAAATGATCCCATATGCATCTTTTTTCATCAGTCAAGGAATATATTTCAAAAACACATTATTAAGGCTGCTGAAATCAAGAATTGTTGACATTCTGGGAGGTTCAAAGGTGGGTAAGAAAGAACTATTACACTTCCCTCAGTGTAAACTGATAAACATTAGTAAATAGAAACTCATAAATTAATTCACCTGCATCATCATAGCTTATTGCATGCTTTACCATAATGCTTCTCTGGATCCTTAGTGTTCTCAAATGACAGTAGAAATGTAATTAATAGAAAAATGATGGTGTTTTCTGCTGTCACACATCTATCCAGAGAATTCTTGAGGCAGAATTGTACTTCTTCTTCATACTCACTCTGAAAGTCTGTAACACAGAACAAGAGGTGCTGCCCTTTGCTGAGATCCAAGTTGTGTCATGGTGGAAATGGGCATGCGAACATCTTCTCCACTAGTGGGTCTGCATTTATTTTCCTCAGTGTGAGAAACACTGTGAGGAGGAAGGCTTGGCATTCCAGCACTTATATCCCTGCCACCTTTCTCTGGCCTTGGGCTTGTGTGCTGGGAGCTCAGGCTGGGGCTGGGCCAGTATTTCTGCACGTGGCCCAGCAAATCTCCATTGAATTGTTCTGACAGCTCAGGGACATAGACTAGCAGTGGCATGTGAAAAAGTATTAAAACCTGATACTTTTACCTTCTTGCTGGCCCAAAACAGTAGCGACAAGAGTGGATAAACTTTTCATTGTCCAAACAAGAAAACACAATCCTCTAATTCCCTGTATGTAAAACAATAGATCTTCAGATAAAGAAATCAAGAATGTTCTCATGCAGAGATTAATAATACAATTGAATTAGAGCTTACATCTAACAGCTGCCCCTTTATCCTAAAACAAGTAGTAGAAGAAATGCTTGTAAGCTAAGAAAGAAGAGCTGTACCACTATCAGGTGTATGCCTTCTGAGGTCTCCTGATATCTGATGAAAAAGGCTTCAGCTGCCTTGCACAAAGTACAGATATGATACAAAACCACACTGAGTTCAAATTTGATCAAAACATTTTGACACGTTAATTTCATGCAGATAGGCTTCTTTGTGCCTGATGAGCTCCATACCTTACTTTGCCTAATTCAATGGAAATGCAGTCATGAATTTGATTTGAATCAGTTCAGAAGTTTTGGATGACCCAGTATTGTGGAGATGAGCCACTACCTACTTAGGATACCTTAGCTTTAAGTAGCTTCTGCAATTCACTCAGGCAGAAATATAGGGCTGCTCCAGAGTGCATATTTCACTCCAGGTTTGCTACTATTGAGGCAAGAAGGAAACTGACAACCTTTTAAGACTGGATGCAACATATTTTACCTCCTCTGTCTGCCCTTTTACAGAAGCAGAGGAAGTAATTAATTCCCTTCATCTGCCACTGTGAAGGAGACATACACCAAACTCATCATTCACAGAGCACAAGCCTAAGCACCCTTTTTCTTCTGTAAAAAGTCCATTTTTATTGCAAGTATAGCAATAAATACAACTTTCAATAATGCACAAGGCACCAGTGTTTCCAATAAAATATTTTGTTTTCTTCAAAAGCTATCAGCAAGAATGTGGATCAAATGAGCACAGGACTACCACATTCATTGTATAAGCCTACAAGACAGGTATCTTAATATGATCATTGTTATAAAGAAAAAACGTTTACTAAAGTAGGTTCATTACCTTCTTTTGTCTACTTTTGAAACCTGGAAAATTAATGAAGATATTTCTAATAGCAATTGTGAGACTAATGTTTGTATTTTTGAGATGCTATGCAGGATCTGATAAAGTCCTGGGATTTACACTTCTCTTTTTTTTTGGCAGTAAATGTTCCAAAATATAATTGAAACCCAAAGTTATTCTGCTGGGAAAGTGTTCTTTACTGATAATAGAAACAGCAGGAAGGAAAGCTGTAATGCACTGAAATTAACCTCTGATTTTATAATGACACTGTTCACATTTGTCAATAAATTGAAAAGTTACAGTGTATCTAGAATATCGTCAAAAAAGGTCAGTATGTGCTAGGGGACAGTTACAGCCCAAAATATCCTTTTATTCCCTCACATTAGCTAACATACCACAGGAAAAGCAATCATCTTTCACTCTTCTGCTTTCTATATTCTGGTTCTGCTCACCAGCTAGAACAAACAGTCTTCTGTACTTATCTGCCCCAGCAAAATGTATGGAAACACAAATTATTTAGGTTACCATCTCCTGGCACAATGAAACCAAAAAATTATTTTTCTCCCTTTTACAGGCCTAAATGCTGAACACTGGAGAATAGGCATAGGGGAACCAGGGAGAAGTTCTCTAGTGGTCTTGCTTTGTCTGCGTTTGGTTGATAATTTGCACTGACATTTCATTCATATGCATTTGAGGGCAGAAAACCTTTCCTGTGGATCTTAGAATCCCTGTGTGAGGATTAGCTTGCCACCTTTCCTCCCATTCATCAGAGAGCAACATAGCAACTTGTGCATTTTGCTGTTTAAGGCAAAGGCAAGTTGTATTTTGAGTCAATGGCAGTAAATTACTTTACTTATTGTTTCTTTTAGGTATGCTGTGTTAATTCATTTTTAATCCACCTCCATACACATGAAGATAAAGACAGGCACCAAGGACAATCAACAAATATCTGTCAATATGAAATTATGCTGGACCATCCTGGTGAATACAAGATACCTTGACTTTGGAAAGGCTTCTGACACTGTCTCCTGTGGCATTTTCATAGAGAAGCATTTTCATACAGAAGCACTAGAATTCTCAAATGCTAATAAATAATGGTTCAATATCTGGCAGCTAGCAACAAGAAAAAGGTTTGTGCACCCTGGTGGAGAGGAGGTGGGGATGATCAAAGAGCCTATAACTAATTTGGAGGATTTGCAAAAATTACAAATTTCTCAGTAGGGATGGACAGCATAAAAAGACGCAAATTGCAACTTGCAAGATTCAGATTGAACATTAGGAAAAATCTTTTCCCTGGGAAGGATACTGAAGCACTGATCACCAGAGACACTGTGAAGCCTCCTTCTTATTCAAAACTTAACAAGATGGGAGCACAGTATTGGCTATAGTCCTGCTTTGATCAGGAGGCTGGACTTCCAGCTGATGTTTCTGTGGTTCTCTGACCTCACATGACTAACACAATTGCCATGATCATATGACAGCAGCGTCAAGCCATTAAGAATACCCAAGTTCACTGATGAAATTCTGTAGTGCTATAATTAATCTGCTGACACACTGGAGTCATTGTGGTTTTTTTTTTTTTTTTTTTTTTTTTTTTTTTTTCCTTTCCAAATGCTTAGATCCAGCATCAAAGATACATTAAAGGAAGGTAAGGACATGCTAAAATTAGGAGCTAATCAACACTGGGCAGATGCTGTAGAAAGTGGACAGCTTTAGTAGCTTATGGTCTCTGTCCAAGCGAATCAAGATATGTCCAGATTCAGAGCACAGTACAATGAACATTAATAGTAGTAATATGTTAAAGAAATAATCTTAGACGTCTTTTGACTTCATTATCTACCTTACAAACAAAAAGAGTTGCTGCCATCCAAATCAAAGAGCAGGATCTGATACCAATCATGAGGATTGCTTTCAGTTCCCCACTATGTCTACATTCATGCTCTACCTACCACACCACCAACTGCAGACCTTGACCTGGATAGTGAATGCAAATAAAGCAAAGTGCTTTTGTTTGGCAAGGTGGAAAATCCATTATTAGTTACTTTTTCTGCTGTGCAGGGCAGTTCTGCTCCATTTTCACTGTTCAACACAGTGTGAAAGAAAACCTGTACCCTGCAGAAAGCTTTCATGCAATAACTGCTCTTGATGCATTTGTGCTGCTCTGGCAGCAGTGAAGAGCAGCGAGCAGAAAAAGTGGAAGTGATGGGAGAATTGCTGAGCTGCATGGTATACTACACATTTCGCTCTGCTACTCTGGCTGCTCCAAAACTGAAATTCTTGGCCATTCACCCATACCTGAGAGATGTAACAGTTCTGCTGCTCTCCTTAAAAGCAGCAAATTTGTGAGGATGGAGTGACCAGGCACACATTTATGAGCTTTACATTTCTGCTCCTTTGCTCAAGTAAAAGAAACACAGAAACCTCCACGAACGATGGAACAACAGGAGGATGGCCCTAGAGGCAGATAAGGACACAAAGTACTCAGGTTTGTTACTCTGTCTCAGATTTTTTTTAAATTTCTACTTTCAGAGATGATTTCAGGTGTGAATGTAGGGGAGAACCAACCCAAGGATTCATTTTCAATTTTAATTTTAATCCATCTCCACAGAGATGCAGGAAAAGACAGGTGTCAAGAGCAATCAACAAGTATCTGTCAATGTGAAATTATGCTGGACCACCCTGGAACAGTGATGAATACAAGATACTCTGACTTTGGTAAAGCTTCTGACACTGCCTCCTGTCTCATTTTCATCTGGAAGGACTAGTATACTTGATGCTACTCTGAGATAGCAGCCTTTGAGGGCAATGTGAGAGAAAAGAGGCCCCTTTCCTGCTTGTCTAAAGGTGAAGGTAGGAAAAGTCCAGTACTGTCTTACCTGGATTCGTGACTGGAGTATTCCCAGATGGCCTTTTGACTTATTTGGCTTATTGACTCCATGAAAACAGTAGACTTTGAAGAGGGATGTTTAAGTACATGTACTTTTCAGGCACAGCCAGACTCCTTTCTTCAGTGATTTAGTATTTTTACAGAAATCATGTGGTATAGTGTATATTGTCAGAAGCTGTTTTGATAAAATATTTAAACTGTTTTTAAAATATTTAAACTGTGGCTTCTGGGGAAGCCCTTGGTCATTCTCTGTACTTCTTATCATTCTCTACTCCTTGAAAGACAGCAAGAAACAGCTTGGTATCAAAAACTTTGCAGAAGCTGCATAAATGGGAGAAGAGAAAGAGAAACTTATTTACCCTAAATACCTATTTAGATAAAGTTACATAGCCAACCACATAGTTAATCCAACAGTAGAAGACTGGGAAATAAGTTCCCATCCTCCCAGGACATGTGCAGCTTCTAGAGCACCTAGACAAAGCTCCAGTGCTGTACTGCACAGCCTGAGTACATAAACTCTGCAAGATCTGTAGCAGCATGGTTTGAGTTTAGGCCAGCCCTGTACCTGGGTTTGCTTTTCCCATCTGATGAACCAAGCAACTTTCTCCAAATCTGAAGCCATCACAGCACTCCTGTCTCCTGAGTAGGCATATCAGTTTAGAAGCCTGTTTGCGGAGTTAATGTCGTGAAGCCAATTAGCACTACTGAAAAATAAGTAGGTCTCTTCCCTTTGTAGCAGCACATGTCTATAAATGATTAGAAGCACAGTCTAGAGGAGAGGATATGGTGGTAAACATGAGCCGCTCACCTGACTGTGTTTCTTGCTTGGAGCTGTACTGATGGCAGCTTCTCCTTTCCTTTAACCTTCTCACTGACTTCCCACTCAGCTGTATGCTGAGGTTCCTGCTCTGTGGGGCAGCCAGATGGAAGAGGTAGAGGAGTATCTTACAGCAAAATTGATTCCCAGTAGCAGGCCAACTTTTGCTTTTAATTATTTGCATGTCCATCTCGTTGTTTTATATAGAAGTACAGCAAAATTGATTCCCAGTAGCAAGCCAACTTTTGCTTTTAATTATTTGCATGTCCATCTCGTTGTTTTATATAGAAGGCTCACATGCATGGGGCATTGTGCAGTGTACCTTGTCTAGCTAAAAATAAATTGAAGCTTGATGGCAAATTTGCTTCAGAATACCTTCCATTTGTTCCACTAGGTGTATCAGTGTGTATATGATATATACTTTACTTCCTAAGCCAAAAAACATTTATTTTCTCTGAACATCTGGCTGACATCTGTGAAATCTGCAGTATGCATCATTAATCAGGATATCATTGTGAGATTTGGTAGCAACAGATAGGTAGGGTAAGTTCACTATATTAATGCAGTAATGCTCACTGGGTACTACAAAGCTACAGTTTTCAGTATGCACTTGAAAAATATAATTGCTTTAATCGCAGCCTAGAGTAAAAAGTGGCATTTGTGCTTAACAAGATCATCTAATGAACATCTGTCTTCATTCCTACTAGCTTGCTTTGTACAAAGTTGATGTCATATTCCCAATTTCTTATCTTAAGTTGTTGTTACTAATGCCTCAGTAACTTTTGTGTGGATATATGCTACATGTGCATGTATAGCATGTATGTGTGTGTTTATGTGTCTTTGTATGTGTATGCAGAGAGGGGTATATGGATATTTGGATATATGTAACTATGTATCTCTCACTCTATATGTACACATACGTACATAAATGCGCACTCACCTATATATACACATAACCTTCTCTTATTAGGTATTAGACTCTAGAATAGATTCCTATTTTAAGACTGCACACACACACACAAACATATATATACACAAGCATGTATACCCCCAGCATCCTAGCTATAATATATGTATGTCTAGTTCTGAGTACCTTCATGTACATGTGTATGCAAACTCACAATAATGAAATATTTTCCTTTCTTCCCACTCCTCCCATTTCTCTGTTAAAAAAACAGTTAAACGTAATGGGCCCTTTAACTCCAGCAGGATCAGGACAGTGAGTCTAATTGTCCCAGTGGATCTGATTTGGTTAACTGAAAGCACCTATTTTCGAAATACATTAACTGGTGATCAAATATAATATATGCTTAATTTCCATTGGAAATGACTATGAATTGAATGTAGAGTTCCCCTCCTGTTAACATCACCTATGAATTCTTATGAGCTTCCACTGTTATATGATTGTATAAGATAGTCACTTCTCTACACATATATATAAAATTACAACATAAATATTTCTAGTTCTACAGCAGGTGAACAAACATACCCTGTATGAAATCAGAAGACATAGCTGGAAGGTACTGGCAGTATGCTTCACATATGGAAAACAGTTAATTTTTCTGCCATTTAACAGATCTGTGGAAAAATGTATTTCAGGCAGACTTTAAATAGTTGACAGTATAAACTGTGCTTGAAATATAATTAGCCAATTTCCCATTTTTCTAATGGCAGAACATCTGGTTAAAATATTTCTTCCTTTTACCTTACCAGGGTTTTAAAAATCAATTTCTTCCATAATTAATTCCTCCATTTTAAAAAGCTTTCCTTCTCACACATGGGCATGACTATTACCAATTAAGATTCTGTCTCAAAGCACTAAGGATTTAGAAGTAAACTGGTGGTGGAGTTGCATTTTGCGTTGATTTTTTTGTTGTTTTTTGATGCCAAGAAAAATGAATTGGGTTATAATTGGTTCTAACCAGCATCCAAACAGGATGGAATGTTCTCTATTTAGCTAAAGCCAGGAAGGTCTCAGAGAAAGGTATTTTTTGCTCAACATTTCATGATATTTGACTCAGTTATTTTTTCTAAATAACTGTTTTCTCACAAAGGTTTAACACCTGGCATGATTAGTTCAGGGATGACAGTGGTAAAGGACACTACTCCTTGTCACTCTAAACCTCACAGTGCTGCCATTTATGTACACAAGACACTCTAAAGGGCCAAGAAAACTTCATAAAGCCACTACAGGTGCTTCACTACAGGTGGACATAAATATCTCTGGTGCTATAGAGGAATCTGAAAATGCCATCCCTTTGACGAAGCTAATGAAGAGACAAGAGAAGAATTCTTCATAAAGCCTCATTTTTTTCTGTACTGAAAGCTAGAACCACAGCGTCTAAGTGATAATTATACCTTTTTAACAGAAAAATCAGAAAACAACGATAGGTATGAGCTACAAAGTGCAAAAAAAAGGAGCAACAACTCAATGACCAGTTGAAAAATGGCTATCATTAACCTGGCATGTCTTGTACCACATAACCTGAGTGCAAACATGTTCCAATAAAGAGGTTTTAATCCAGGTGATCTCTGGTTTTTATTTGTCTTAATATTGTTCAAGCAGTAACCCACAAGTACTGTTAGAAAAACACAATGATTCTCTCAGGATGGTTCATAACTATCTCAAAATAAAGGTAAATTAATTTTTATTTCTGGATATTTGCTTATTTATATTCCAGCATAAAAAAGATAATCAGAAGTATAGCCAAGCTACTGTCAGATGTAAAGCCCTGTGCTGTTTGGCTAAGTCTAAGAAAGCTCAATATCTCTAGTGATGAAGAATCATCTATTAGGAGTTTATGACTTTCTATTCCTTTATCTCTAGGTGTCAGTTATGTGTCTTGGCTGCCAAATTGATTTCAGATGTTCTTCCAAAGGCTTGCTCGGGTTTCCTGAAGATTTATACTGACAATTTTATTAAACTATTGGACGTAGAAAAGCCTCTTTTCTTGGACAAGAGATGAAGAAGGCAATGAAATGAGAACAGTGCCTGATTCTAGTAAACCAGATATTTTTACAGAGATGGATGACCTCATGCCGAGAAATCCTTCCTCAGTAAGAAAAACATTGGTCCTTATAACTCTCCAAATCTTCACATTAAATTCCTCTTGTTCCACATTTTTGTGGGCTTGTGGTAAATACACAGGCTCTCTACTATAAGTTACTATTTTGACCAGTGAATTTTGGAAGGCAACAGTCTTCCCGAAATTACTGTCTTTACAATTTGAGCACGTAACACAACTAATGTCAGACTCAGAATCAGCTGTCTCTGCAAAACTGTAACAGTTTACAAAGACAAAAATCTAGCTTAGAAGGTCCTTAGCATACAAGACGTGCCAATATTTGAGGGTAATTTCTGAAATAAACAATTGTAATTATTAATACTAATCTATACTAGTACCTTGGAAGTAGTCCATCCCCAGATCCGAAACCAGATGTGAAGTGCTGTAATAAATCAAATAATAGGTACTATAATAATATTTAATACTGCTAACACAAGATTGTCTGGATTGTCTTAAAGCCATGGAGAAGTGGAAAGAAAAGATAAGTTTAATATCTGAAGTCATGTCTATCATTTCCCAATCTCCAGACTGTCATACACTTAAGTCTAACTTGCCTTAATCAGATGAATAATTAATTACTCTTTATCACCAGCAAGAGCAATAAACAGCAGCATTCTGATTTAGAAGTAGACTAAATAGGACATGGCAGTAGTAGCTGAGATCAAACCACTTCTAATGCTATATTATGACATTATAATGCTGAAATGAACACTGAGGAAATGTATGTTCATGCTTTTTTCTCTAATATTGTAACTGCTGCTCTAAATCTGTGGTTATGAATCACCAACTACAATCAGTTAACCTGACATATTGGTGCCATATTTATTTAACAACTACTTTCCCTCTGCTACAAGTTTTTGTAGCTTTTGGATGTCTGCAGGTCAGTTTTGGGGTTTCAGGAAATATTTAGTGCTTGGGGAAATACAAAATGTTTTGCTGAGTGTTCTGTGGGATCTATAGAGACTGTCTTTGCCTTTGAAGCACCAGATGACAGCTTCTCCAGCAATTAGCCTGCTTTTTCATTGCTAGACCAAGCAGGACTCTTTTTTTTACTTTCTTGAAAACATTTTGAGAAGGACATTACAGAGGTCTGCATCCTTAAGCCATATAATCCAAGTTAACATGCTTTTCTCTGTGCAACACCACAAACACTTTACTCAGTAAGTGCAACCACCTGCTGCTCCTGCAGTCATAAACAATTTAATCTGCTTCTGTTTTGATGTGCAAAAACAAAAACAAAGATTGAAATTTGAAAGTCCTGTATATATATAATTATTGCTGAGGACTAAGTCTGAGCAGAAGCGGAATAGAAGTATTCAATAATAAACGAAGTTCACTTCTTATTCAATAATAGGAAGTGAACAGTCCTACACCATGTACACAAAAAGGTTTTGCAGTGTGATAATAAGTGTGTTGGTTAATATACCAGAAAAAAACCACATTGTCGATAATGAATATATGAGGGGAGGGTTGAAGAATAAAGCTCAAAGGAAAGCTTTGTGGAAAGCTCACAGAACAAGGCAGAGAAGAAACCTTTATGTTTGGAAAAGGGTTAATGGATGTGCATGCAAATAGCCTAGACCATACCCTAACAGTCACATATTAAAAAAGCAGCATTCGTGGACTATAACGCAGTTAAACAGACTTTTTCTGTTTGTTTGTTTTAAGACTTTCATTTTTTGGACAAAATAACAATCTATGTTTTAAATTAAGGCTTCTAGGAAATTATCAAAGATCCAAATAGATTTTTATAAAGAGTGCCTCATTGGGATGCCTGAAGTTAATGTTCCTTTCATGAAACTCTGCATTTACTATCTGCTGCCTTTACCTCTTTCTCACCCAGATATCTCAATCCAATTTAGTTAAGGTCTAACATGGTACAGTTGTTTGGCTTCTCAAAGCAAACTGCTGGTAGCATGGAAATAAACTTGGGACAGTCTGACCTGAGGTTTTTGAGCACCTCCAGTATGAAGACAGACTGAGAAAGTTGGGGCTGTTCAGCCTGGAGAAAAGAAGGCTGCGTGAAGACCTCATAGCAGCCTTCCAGTATCTGAAGGGGGCCTATAGGGATGCTGGGGAGGGATTCTTCATTAGGGACTGTAGTGATAGGACAAGGGGTAATGGGCTCAAACCTCAAACTTAAACAGAGGAAGTTTAGATTGGATATGAGGAAGAAATTCTTTACTGTAAGGGTAGCGTGGCACTGGAATGGGCTGCCCAAGGAAGTTGTGAATGCTTCATCCCTGGCAGTGTTCAAGGTCAGGTTGCTCAAAGCCTTGGGTAACATGGTTTAGTGTGAGGTGTTCCTGTTCATGTTGGGGGGGTTGAAACTTGATGATCTTAAGGTCCTTTCCAGCCCTAACTATTCTATGATTCTGTGATTCTGTGAGAACAGCAGGATGTTTCAAGGGGAGTTCTTCAACTTTCAGGTACCCATTGTGGCAGAGAAGGGACGAGGACAGCTGGGGCTGACTGCTTACACCATATTGTTAAGACCCTACTTGCTCTCCAGCCGGTACTGCACATATAGCAGAAGCTGGGGAGCAGGTGCCAGCAGCCACTTCATCATATTTTGTGCACAGATCCAAAAGACCCAGATTGTCTGGAGAACGCCTGTCTACATCTCTGAGAGAAGGTGTAGGATTCACCCATATGTCCCTCTCCTCTGCAGGTAAAAGGGCCTGAGATGAAGAACTCACCCATGACACTGTTAGTCCTAAACTCATTTCTTTTTTTTTTTTAAGAAAATGTGAAAGCTTCTGATTCAGAATTTGCAGGCTGAGGTGAAAAATAAGGTATTTGCTAGATCTGGAAGGCTGAAACTGCAGCATGGTATATTTTGGCCTGTAACTTATTATTTACATTGCATTTTACACTGTTGTCACTCAAAACCAGCTGTGAATGCTCAATCTAAGTTTGATTCCAAAACAAAAGTGTTGTGTGACCTTGTTAACCTAATTTCTGCTCAGAATTAATATTAGTTTAATGACTCGAATGATCTCCCAAGATGATCCTTATGGTGCAACATGGCACACAATTTTGAATATCATGCTTGTTTGATTCATGGCAAATTGAAATAAAAATTTGCCTGGAGCATTGTGAATGCAATACGTTACCTTTTTGGCAATGATCACTGTGTATTATGGTATGATAATTTTATTAAAGGCATATAAAATCTGATTAAACATTGTCATAGAATTCCACACTCTTTGCCAAATTCTGGTATTTAAAAAGAGAAATTTACAAGGGATTGCTAACAGACCTTTTTCTGGGGTAAGGATATCAGAGAAAATTAGTTGGACAAAGAAACTTCAAAGTCACTAAGCAAGAGAGTAATCATGACATTAGTTATGAATTTGCAACTATGTGCACCTTTCTTATTAAAAACAAATATAATTTCTAATATGAATTTTAGTATACCTTGAAATCTTATTCAATTGTCAAGATATATTGATTTAAAGAGTTGTAAAGAATAAAATAATATTTTGAAAATGGATAGGTATAATTTAATGTTACATTAAATAAGTGAAATTCAATTGGAATTTTTTGTGATAGATTTAACTAATTTTAAATGAAAGTATTTGTGTGTCATTGTGATAGCTTTGCTACCTCTTGTCTAAATTTTAGCTTAGCATTTAAGAAATTCAGGTTTTCCATTGTACACTTATATAATGCATTGAAGGCTTTTCTCTTCTACTCCAGCTGTCATTCCCCTTGCTACTGTCTGTAACAATTGCAATTTGTCCTTCAGTTGGCCAGCCCAGGGGGTAGTGTTCCTCCATTATCTCTCTAAGCCTTGGCCCTTGCCACAGGTTTAGGAAGAGAAAGGATATTATTAACTCCCCCTTCATCTTCTCCTTTCTGACTAAATCAAATCCAGTTCACTCAGACTCTCCTCATAGTCTAGAGCTCCCAATCACTATCAGCATCAGAACCTCTACCGGACTCTCTACAGTTTGTCAATCTTTTTCTTGCGCTAGGCAGCCTTAAACTAGACACAGAACCCCACACATGGCATTACCACTGTTGAATGGAGGAACTTAACTACTGCTGCAAAGACTGCATCCCTGTCTCCTGGCTATCTGTGCAAGGTATTCTCTGGTGGAGTCACTCAGGCAGCAGGTACAGGAACTGCAGGAGGAAGTTAGCAGACTATACTATATTAGGGAGGGTAAACAAGAAACAGAGTATTATTTAAAACTTTGTAAGAAGGAATACTGGGCCTCGTGGCATTGATCTCTGCAGGGTACCACACAAAGCACTTCACCAGTAAACAGACAGCACCTTGGATGAGATAAAAAATTGTCTGTAAGCTCTTTGAGAAAGAGAGAAATGGAAGAGGAGGTCAGATTTGTCTTTATTATGAAGAAAAAAATGACTTTATGGGGTACATCTATGAAGACCATCAAAGTTTTAACAAACGCATTTGGATCAAGATTAGATGGATTAACACCAAAACAGATCTTGTTGATGTTAAGTATCTGTTACTAACCTTCCAATTAGGATCACAAGGCTATTTTATTTTACTTTGGCTGCTCTATTAAGTCCTTGGCCAACAGAACCTGGTCTTTATGGGTTAATTACCCAGATGTTGGTTGGGAAAACTGTCCAGCAGTGTACAAGCTGCCCATCAGGTTCCCAGAATGCATAGAGGACTATTTCCTGCTAGAGAAGCTGGACGTGCTAACTAGGAACAGCACATGGCTATATTTACTGCTCGCATACAAAGAAGGCTTACTTGACAACATAACTCCCAATGGTAGCCTTAATACAATGACCACAAGGACCACAACAATGTGGCATTTAAAATTCTGCTAAGCACTCTGAAGATCGGTGCCTAGGCAAAGACTTGGTTTTAGGAAACCTAACCTCAGTACGCTCAGAGCTCAGATAGTAGGGATTCCACGCAAAGTATGGAGGGAAAAGGAGTTTGTAAGTACTGGATGTTATTCAAGAACAGCCTCCTGAAAGCAGAAAAAATGTATCCCCTGGAAAGGGAAAAGAAGCAGGCAGAACAAGGGACCATCCTGGTCTCACTGTTAAAATTACATTTTGAATGAGCTTAAAAGAAAAAAGAAGCATATCAGCAATGGAAGGTGACCAAATAACCAGCAAGAACTACAAGAACCTTGTTACATTCAGAGAGTATTTATATTCTTGCCAATATATATGTAGTTGGTGTTTGTCATCTCAAGGGTGTCTGATAACTCATATTCACCTTACTGTATCAAGAAGTGCTTTTCTGGAGACTGATGGTTCAGGTTTATCTTACTCTTTCACAAAGATATTTTCTGGAGACTAGGCCATTGTGTTTCATATCAAAGATGAACATTCAAAACTAAATTTTCCACAGCTGCTTAACAATTGCAGAAATAAATTCAAGAAAATAGAATTAATTAGTTGGCATGCATATTTGACAAAGATTTCAAGGGACTGAGAAGCAATCAAATGGGCAGTGAGCTGTCATAGAGTAAGTCTTTGAGAATTCCCCTTCACCAGTAACCTCAAATTGGAAGGTTATTCTAATTAAATGACAAAGAACAGATGCAGTCACTAGAATGTGAAATTTCATTTACTCTCTAATGTGCAAATTCATCTGAAGCCAAGATGAAGGTTGTAGATTAGTGTAAATTGTCAATGATTCATTAGTTTCAATGAAGTGATGGTACTTGCACTCGCAATGCTTTTCAATCCAGTGTGTAAACACAGACTTTCGTATTTTTATACTGACATATTTGCATTTTTTTTTTTTTTTACATTGGGAAAATCAAATGCTATAACTCTATTTTAATCATAACATTTTTTTGTATGAAGTTGTATCTTGTGTAGTGAGAAGATATCTAATACCTGGTACCTGGTTCATAGAGGTTGGATCTGTTTGTCATTTCATTTTTGAAATACAGCTGGGGAAAAAAAAAAAAAAAAAGAAAAGGAAATAAAAAAGAGATAGAAAATACTGAATTAAAAAAAAAAAAAAAAAAAACAAAACACCTAACGCTCAGTTCTGTGAAATCATGCTGCTTGACAGAACTGGAGTGCAGATCCAACTGTCAGTTTTAAACAACATATCTGTCAACTTAGGGCCTGTAACTCTCTGTCGTGGTTTAAGCCATAAATCAGCCACACAGTTTGTTCACACACTTCCCCCTTTTTCTTCCCTCTGCTCCTGGAGGGATGGGAAGGAGAATCGAAAGAATTCAGCTCCCACAGGTTGAGATTAGAACAGTTTAGTAACTAAGGTATAACACAAACCACTACTGCTACCACTAGTAATAATA
>JANRGW010000898.1:0-47371 GCA_024733675.1 Psilopsiagon aymara | reverse complement strand
CACCTCCCTCGACCTGCTGGTCACACTCCTTTTGATGCAGCCCAGGATATGGTTGGCTTTCTGGGCTGCAAGTGCACTCTGCTGGCTCATATTAAGTTTCTCATCAACTAACACCCCCAAGTCGTTCTCCGCAGGGCTGCTCTGAATCTCTTCTCTGCCCAACCTGTAGTTGTGCCTGGGATTGCTCTGACCGAGGTGTAGGCCCTTGCACTTGCAAAGTGCATATGCAAAAGTAAGGTTGACTTTTTGTTTCATTCAAACACAGAGACGTTTTATTTCCCCTCTTTAAGGGTTAACATTCTAGGAGGCTAAAAAGGACACCTAAGCTCATGAAAACTGATACAAAGATCAATTTATCCCCTTCTTCCCCGCAGAGTCCTTCATGTAATTACATGTGCAGTACTTGCAGCCTACCTTACTTGCTGCTCTTTTTTTGTTGTCTTGATTAAACATGACAACAGATCAATCGGAGAGTAAAACCGGGTCATTAAAAACACATTTGGGCTTAAGCCATGTGTTCAGTTTCACTATGGAATAATAAAGCAAACCCAAATGTTCAGAATTTTGCTGAAAACATTAAATGAGCTGTTTATATGCTATAGTGCTGAAAACTTAGCTGGGAATGTTTGAGAAGATTTTTAATTTGACAAATCTGGATGTGAAATGGGGTGGTTTGGTTATATGGCATTTTATTTTAGTTTTGATTATAAAGCTGGGAACCTTAGAAAATCAAAGAGAGAGTGGAATTCTCTACTGGTAGCCAAAATATCGCGGGTTGTTGTAGCTGATTCAAAAAAATTATGGAGGGAATATAAACTTAAAATTGTCCTGTGGCTTAAATATAGAGAAGAAAATATAGTCATGGCCTTTGTGGGGGTGTGATGATTCTGCACCTGTATATGGCTTCTTTCACTGTCATCTCCAGCACCACAGATGGGCCATTAGTTTGATCTAGAAAAATAATCCTTATGTTACCAAGCATTGTGTATTCAGCTATGAATTTGCCTTTTTTAAATGTAACAGGTGTTTTGAGTGTAGACCTTTGCAGGTAGTCCATCAAAGTGAAAAATGCCAGACCTTTTGATGAGGAAATTAAAGTATTTGTACTTTATACTGTTTCAGAGAGGTTTTTAACTCTTTCCTCAACAACTCTGTCACTAATGGATAATATTATTATTTCTCACTTTCTTAATTTATCAATTAGCTCATCTTACCTGTATTTTCAGTTCATGCAAAGAAATTGCTTAGGGTGATCATACACGGTAACCAGATACTTTCCCACCATTCACATTACCATTCCTAGAATGGTGGGATTGAGGTTTTGTCTGTCTGTTTCAAGAAGTACGGCTTTTGGGGGGGACAAAAAGTTATTCCAATTCTCCTGTCCCCATTTTAAGATATGGGAGAAGGGGGAAATTTCTGAAAAATCTTGGGGAAGAAAGGGGAGAAAGGGAGAAATGAAAAAAATTTCCTGGCTTGGCACTCAAACTCGAGATTGACTAAGCTCATGTGCTCTCATACATCAAGAGCTCTGTATTAAGACATGTACACAGGCACTAGGGATACCTGTGGTATTAGTCTATGCTCTGAACTCCACTGATGCTGCCGTATAGTCTGATATTTCTAAAGATTACATACGGTGTTTTCTGATTAACGTGTGCTTTGTCTTCTGTCCCTTTTGTATAAATTTCTGTGTGAAATGACAGCATGGAAGTTAGTATTTTTCATCACTGAGTTTTTCTGGAGTTTTATTTGCTTTGTTTTTCTCATGCTACTTTTTCAGTGTTGTATTGGGATATTGATAACACCACTTTCAGGACTTGATCCTCTGGGAAATGCTAGTCATAGAAATACTTGCTATCAAGAAGCCCATTCAAGTCAATGACCTTACTGATGGCTGCAATCCTAGAGCCTGCTAAGGCTGTGATGGTGGACAGAATGTATTCATCCATTCATTGTCTTTTGAACCGGTCATAAAATAAAAGCATTTACAAATATACAGGAAATTTAAAAGCAGACAGAATTTCTCCGTGCTTTCTTCGGTTCTGTTATGATTTGTTCTTATTAGGTCTATTGGAGAAAAGGAGTCTTACTCTTTCATCTGCCTCCCCTTTACTCTTTAATAAAGGTTTGTATATTACTCTGTCACATCTGCTTGTGGCTACCCATATATATTAGGTGTGGATGTTTTTGCATGATAGGATAGAGGATTCCTATTGTGGCTTTCCATCTTAACTTACAGATTCAGTAAGTTTAAAAGGATGCTAGAATGTTCCATAAAATGGCCTCCTCACATCTCCTGTCCATTGCCATTGCAGTTGGCTTAGATACTGTGTTTGCACCAGACTGACCTGCTAGCAATAAAAGTGAAGACATGTTTTGTTAACCAGCTGGGACAAACATATGGTTAAAAAAAAAAAAAGAGTAATGTATCAGACACTTTAATTCCTGTTCATGTTCCTGCTGCAGCGCAAAATGTCATTAAATTGTGATAGTGATTACACATAATGACTACTTGATACTTTGATTTTGCTCAAAAGATCTCTTTTATCTCATTATTATTTACACTTTAAACTCTGCCTCAGAATCTACATTACTGTCAATTTATATGATGCAGATACTTAATTAGCGTTGATTAGGAGAAGGAATGTGTGTGGGAGAAGCTATTTTGCCACATGCAGTCATTTTATTAAGCCTTAAATATTATGATTTAATGTGACTGCTAAATGAAAAAAAGTGAATTTACAGCAGGTTAGGGTTAGCATGGTCAAACCGATCTGAAAGTTTTCCATGAAGCAGATAAGTGAAAGGTACATGCCATGGTCGGGAGCTTCCACGGAACATGCCTCTACACTGCTTTTGCCCTGGTATGTCATAAGACATAGGAGCTGCAGCTTTAACATTATACCTACTAGCAGCAAACCAGGAAACAATAGGAAAATGCTTACTTGAAGTAGGCTGCTTTAATAAAGCGCTGAACAGTAGGAGCTCTCTACTTAGTCTTTTCTTGCAGACTCCTTTATTATCTGCTCAGAAAAAAAAAAAAAAAAAGTAATCTTTTTTATTCAAGGAAGGAGTAAGGCTTGGGGGGGTATGTGTTGAAGATGGAATCTCTAAAGATAAAAAGATAAGTTGGGGGCGTGATGCAAACCACAACAGGACAAGGAAGCAGATGAAATTTAATGATGCAGTAGTTGAAAATTATGGTAGAATTCATGGTTGGTGAGGATTTGCCTTCCAGGACTGAAATTTTGAAGAACATCCATGTTCAGTCTCTCAATCCTCGATGAATGGTGATACAGTGAAGGTGAAAATTAGTGAACCTAAAAAATTCCTAAATAAGTATTTGAAAACAGACATCTGGAAAAGAGCAACTTAATCCCTAAAGAACTACATGCTAGAAAATTAATTTAAACTAATATTTAGATCTTCTAAAAGAGCCAGACATTAGATATGTTCTTTCCTGCACATCCTACTTGAATGTGGTTGAGTACACAAAGGTATTAAAAGCGTCTTTCACAATGTGTGTTGTATCCCAGCATGAAAGAAAAAAATTAAGCCTTACCAAATGAAATCTCTGTTCACAATGAAGCAGCCCAAAACCGATCGTGAGAGCTCACCTTATGCATAAAAGATCAGGTGAAAATGATAAAGGAGTAAAGGAAATATTTAGGCGTTACAGAAAAGTCACAAGAATTCTTTGTGTTCCTTGTGTTTCAAGGGGGAAGTGAGCCAATCTTCTCCTGTTTTTGTTCTCCTAGGAAGGCAGTTCTGAGGAATGATCCAAAACTACATTGCAAATGAAACAAATTCTAGAAGTAACTAATCCACAGAATGCAAATGAATTGCCCGCCATTGATGAGATTCCTTCAAGAGTTATAAATAAAAACAGCTGTATAATTACTTGGGGAAATGGTGACTGTGCTGTAACCTTTTGCTTTTATTGACTTAGAATTGCTATTTTTCTTTGGGTACTTAATGTCAGAGTGCTTTGTTGTTTTAAGAGACTAAGGTAGAGAACTATAGGCTAACAGGTCTTAAAAAAGAACAAACTTTTTTGGAACACATACGTAAATGCAGTGTACTGGGGAAAGAAGTCTGACACAACCTTAGCAAAAGAAGACTGTGCTTTTCTGAGGCAATCAAAGCAGGTGGCAAGGAGAATTTAGTCAGTATAATGTAACTAGATTTTTAAAAGGAGTTCATCAAAGTGTCATATCAGATAGTATGAAAGAAAGATGCCATGGGGTAAGAGAAGTCCTCGTGTAGATTAGTGATAGGCTAGAAAAGAAATAGGAAACATATAGCTGATTTTCATGCTGAAGAGAGAACACTGCCAGGGATCTGTGCTGGTTTATGGGTTTTTCAACATATGCATAAATTAACTGAAGAAGGTTATAAATATTAAAGCTTTCTGATGGAATAGTATTGAAGAAAGCCCAACTTGCGCATAAGTAGAGCCGGAAAGATTTATAAAGATCATGCAATAATGGGAACTAAAATGGCATGTTAGGAAGAAAATGAATGCAAACACTGCAAACAAAAAAGAAATTCTAGTTAATTGTGTAATATTGGCCTTGAAATTAGCTGTCACCACTAGGAAAGGATTGTGACATTCTTCCTTGAGCATCTTTTATCAGCCACTGTTGGAGCAAAAATAATGGGTATATGGGCATTTGGCATAACATTCTGTTCTAATGTTATGAAAAATATGGTATTGATTTTTGTTTGTTTTTAAAGAAACTGAAGGCTTAAGGATTGTTTTTCTTTCACTAAGATTTATGTAGAACATTGTCATCCTACTGCCAAAAGTGATAACAAAATAAATGAGTGCAGCTGTTCTTAAGGCATGGTCTTTCTGAAGTATTCGGCTAGGGAAGCTGGAAGGGAACAGATTTGTTTAGACTGAGTTTACAATGATGTAGTGAGAGATGCATATTGCTGTTACTTCAGTGGTGTAAGATATTGAACGGTATTTCAGTTGGGTCAGCCCCTCACTGTAGGTCATTGATGCTACTTGCTATATCTTTGTATTAATTTATCAAAAAGCTTCTGTAGACCAGCTATTTTAGTGTATATAATTGGAGAACCTAAATATGATTTTCATACGAATTATGCTTTCATATGAAAGCTGAGTCTGCAACATAAAGATGATAGCATTACACAGTGGACTGGTAGACATTTATAAGATCAGCTGTGGTGCATATTACTTTATCTAATGATGTTATAAAACCTAAGCGATTTTGCTGAAAAGAAGGCTCAAGGGCTTTTTTCTCACTGCACTTGAGTGAGGAAGTGATATGTCATTATTTGTATTTTAAATCACTGGAAAAAACAGGAAAGGCCTCAGCACAAATTGTCATCGGCATTTAGGTATTCAAATTTCACTGAATATCAAAGAAATCTGGGTTTTGCTAATGTTGATCTTTGAGGCTTGTCATTGCTTTGATGTGATACTGGAAGCCTGATGGGGGAACTAAAAGAGAACCCAGGAATCTCCAAGTCATAGCTCAGCATTTCGTGTGCTTATTTTTCAAGTAGACAAAGAGGCCTTCAGTGCAAAATAGAATGGCATTTTGTCAAAGTATCTAAAATGTAAATGTCTGTTCTATGCTCATTCTGTAACCATCTTCATAATATTTCCATATGTATTTCTGTTCCTCAACTCATTAGCATGCTGAACTTGCCATTTCCAAACTCTGAATGTTATCTTGGGATCATTCAGAATGTTAAAATACTCTTAGAGAAATTATTTTTATGTTGGTAGTATCTTTTCTCCATTTTAGATGCTATACAAAAATAAAGAGATGTTGTCATTTTAATTTATTTTAGATATATTAAATTTCTTCCTAAACCTTTCATCCTCCAGCAAACCCCATCTTCGATGAGATTTTGTTTCTTATGGTGTAAAAGAAATGTAATGGATTGTGTTTACCTTGAAATTCTGATATTTTCATTGTAGGAATTATACAGTAAACCCCTGACAAAAGAGAGTACTGGACTGACGTTGTTCACGTACTGAGCGTTCCATGAGTTATAGTTTGTTTGGTTTTGTTAAGAAACAAAATTAAATCCTGAAAATTTGTTTCAGATTTGTCATAGTTCTGATCTTCTACAGCAATAGTCATGAATGCCAATACATTTTGCTTTTTTTTTTTGTTTAGATCTCACTAAATAAAAATTAGTACATTGTGGTGATCTCAGAAGCGGAAAAATGCAAGCAATAACCAAATACTAATGACAATTCTTTTCTTCATTGTGCATTGTGTTGTAGTATTTGAGCTACTTAGTGCCTACATAAGTACTGTTTTTATTTTGATGCTTACTAGGGTTAAATCGCTTGAGGAATCTTTCAGCAATTTCATTATTAAAATAGTTAGTATGATGTACAACTTTTGTTTGCTTTCTGGAAGTAAGACTATCTGCTTGCATCTATTGGATCTGGCTGTTTGTGCTGACCAGAAGTAGTTGTTTTTTGGGTTTTGTGTTCCCTCCCCCCCCTCTTTTTCCTTCCTCTCCTTTTTTTTTTTTCCCCGAACTCTACATTACTCGAGAGGTTGTCCTCAAGCAAGACAGGCAGCTGCCCTCTCCCCTCCATGTTCCTCTGTTAGTGTTGTGTATGGTGCACGTGCTTCTCTTGTTCTGCAGTTAGGCTGTTGCTGTGACTCAGCCCCAGCCAGCATTGTCTAATATGACAGCCAAACTGTCAGAAAGAATACAGTCAAATTAAGAACTTGTCCCCATGGGTGGAAAAATCTAGCACAGTTGTGAAGTAGCATTAGTGCAGCAAAATACTTAAGACGTGCCACATGTTCTACAGAGGTTTGAAAATGTACAGCAGACCAGGAGATCCAAATACCAACCAGTCGTGCTATAGAGCAACTTTCTAATCCAGGCAAGAGTTTGCTTCACAGAGCCATTTCTAGAGCCAGAGGTTTGGTCCCTTTGGAGTCATTCACAAGGATGTGCATTTTCTTGCCTGTAGCTCAGGAATGTTTTACATTTGTGCTTTTTCACATACCTTAACTTGTTCTGCTTTTGGAGACTTGTGGAATAAGGACTCTTGGTCAAATTATTTGCAGTTAAGCTTGAGATGAAAGGGAAACAATCGGAGGAGGAGGGGGGAATTAAACTTGTGTTTCCTGAATGGACATGCTCTTATACCACAATATTATATGATGTATGATGCAACATTTTTGCCCTTGATGTGCTAGTGGTGACTGTGGTGACTTGGGACCATTAAGACTACAGGTTTTGTTCAGTGTTTCCTAGTCAGGAAGTACAGTAGAGTTAAGCACTACTAGTCTCTTTAGTAGTTTCTGGAAGAATGCTGGTTTTCAGGCAGTGGTGCAGAGGTTGCTCTATTTGTACTCATGCTCTCTTTGTATCTGCGGCCCTGGTGGGCAGATTTTGCATTTTCCTTTAGCAAATGAGCAGAATGGTGTCAATGTTGGAAACAGCATACCACCAAAGCTTTAACCTACTCCTTTCTGCATTTTCTTCTAATGTCAGGGTATTTAGCAGTGTTTCTGTGTGACTTCTTACAGTAAAACTTCATGTTTTATATGCTGATGCCTGTTAGCATGCATTTCAAACTCTCATGCTTGTACTTACTGGATTAGCTCACTGATAGTGTCTAGGCAGAAGCTGCGCATCTTTGGCCAAATCCCAGGCCTCCATTTTTATCTTTCTTTCAGGAGAATATTGTTTCTTTCTCCCAGTGCTGAGGCCATTCAAGGAGGAATTATGTTTTCTCACAAGAGACCGAGCATGGTGAGGGAGTGAGATGCAGCTAGGCATCATTCAGATCTTTCCCTCTGTTTTCCTTTTTCTCTCCTCTCTTAGTTTTGGAATAGATCTTTCTATGGTATATAGTCAACCCTGTTTTGGATTTACAGAAACTTTTACCAGAGTCAACTTTTAGCTGTGAAACCAAGATTGCTTCCAGGCTATAAATGCAGTAGCACACCACACATGTAATTGTTGCTGCTGGTGACTCCTGAAGGCTTCTTGAGGTCATGAGAGGAATTAGCTGACTTAACATTTGTGGACCAACTTAGAGGATACTCAGTAGTAATTGTGATGTAGTATAATGTAACTGAGAGGTTGGGGTTTACAAGTCTCTTGACATTTTGGGGTTTTGAACTCCTCTAGTTTCTTTTAGCTTAGTGGTTGAAAGGTTTGCTTAGTTTGCTGGGAGACTAATTCTGCCAATAGAGTTCACTTGCTCACCACATGTGGAGGGTCACACACAGGAAAAATCAGACAGAAGGGTGTCCTGGCTATTTTCATGTTTTCAGAGCCCTGGGCAGCAGGGCTCTGTAAGAAAGTATTAAGTTAGCTGCAGCATTTGTGGGCAAGCCCCAGACTGAAAGCTATTAGAGATCAGCTAGTGAAACTTTGGAAGAAATGACTCTGTTTATGGAAAAAGTGATGATTTTGTAAATCAGTCAAAAAAAGCAGATATACAAATATTCATTAATTCAGATTTTCACAATCCTGTGACACAGTTAATCATCTTTATTTCTCTTGCTTATAAAATATTTTTGTGAGAAAAAATAAACCGGAGGCTCTTATTCCTGTCTGGTTGCTTTTGGTGTTCTTGCAATGTGTTCTTTATGATAGGAACAAGTGGAGTTAAGGTTATGAGTTGGCTCTTGCTGAGGAGCAAAGGCACACATTTTTTACCCCAAGTTGAAAATTATTTATTTATTTTGCTTTTCAGTTTGTCCCTAAGCGCTTAAATAAAGGGGAAAAACCTTACCTACACATCTCACTCTGGCAGTTTTTAGCCTGAACTGGAATACCTATCCCACATAAATATCTTCTATTCCATTCAATCCATTATTGAGCACAGAATTAAAAGTAAGCATTTAAAATCACAAAGTGATTGTTCATTTTTAGCTGATTTAAGGCTCCCATCACTCACATATATTGCCACTTGGCACTTTTGTGTGCACTCAGGTCTCCACAGTGCACTCCACCAAAACCCACACTTCTCTCCTTTGCAGAGATCCAACTCATTTGTGAGTTCTGCTTCTTTTTGTGGTTTCACCTGAGGACCTTTTCTCTTAATTGTGGATGCCTGCTTTGATTTAATGGAAGTTTCTGTCCTGTGAGAATGATAATGTAGTACTGCATGCTTTTTTCTGTAGAGATCATTTTTTGTAGGGAAAAACAAATGCATACTTAATTATGCTCATTAGTGGTTCTGATTTTGCAACTGATTCAAATGAATACCCCTTCGGAATAAAAGGTTGAGCACTGGCACGCTGAATCAGAGTAGCAATTTGATAGAGCATAATTTATTTTTTTTTGTTCCTTTTGGTGGACACATTGTAATTTTATACTATTTAGGCTTAAAATGCTGGCTACCATTGCACAACACACTACATAGGAAGCAGTTCGACACTGGGAAATTATGTACTGTGGAAATAATTTTGGCTTTCTGAATGATACCAATTATGCAATTATATACATCAGAACAGTACAAAAACTAACTAGCTCATCCATGCTTGCTGTAGACTATGTTTTTCCTTTGACTTTTTTCCCATTGCTTTGTACTGCAGTAGCAATTGTAACAATTTACTAGACTGTTTCAGCATCTAAAAGTCAAACATCCAAGAAAAGTTTTTTTACTTCAGATTTTTATTTTACCGTATGTTAAGCCAAATCTCTGCGAAGACTGCTCAAAGTAGGCACCTGCTATAGTGAAATAGTGAATAACTCTATTTCTTTGTACAGATCAATTTTGGAATTTTGCAAATTAACACTCTCCTGATTCTCTCAGAGCTTTTCTTTATACAATGAAGATGAAAATAAGTAATAGACCTGTCCTGCTCTTTGTCAAGCCTCTCCGTCCCAGGGGTATTATCAACCCTTTCTTGTTGCATTACACTCTCTCCTTAGAAGATGGGAGGAAGAGGAGGGCCAGTGGGAAAGGAAACGCTTCTGCCTGCCATTGTCCCTTATCTCCTTATTCCTGGATTCCATCTTCCCATTTCCTCTCTCCTGGGCACTCCTCTGCCACTAAACCTGGATGTCAAGTCTGGCAGGAATTCCTGGCAGGGGGCCCCTAGGGTTCACTATGTCATCTGGCCTCATGATGGTCTCTGGTGGCCATCACAAAGAAAAGTCAGGAAGCATTTTGGTCAAATTCAGAGATTTCAGGTTTCAAATTGCCACTTAGAGGTGCACTGGTTCTCCGTTCTTTCCCTGTGCTGTCTGAAGCCCCTGCAGGTGCTGGTGGTCACTTCAAGCCCAGCATCTCAGCCTGCCAAGGACTCAGCGAACAGCTTACCCATGCAAAGCTCACATTTGCACAAGTGAGGGTTTTATAATTGAAAAATTGGTGAAAAACATTCTTCACACTTTTGTAAGGCCTGTGTAAGAATTATCAGAAAAACATTCTGTTGGCAGAACAATGGGTGCTTCAGCGCTTGCTGCTGGAAAATACATAATTTTTTGAGAAACACAAAGATGTTTTTCTGCCTGTTGTTCTCGTGAACACCTGTGATCTGACCAGTGCAGAGCTACCTTCCTTTTTGCAGGAGATAACTGTAGACTAAATATTGGACTTTTTTTTTTTTTTCTGCCTTTTCCATCAGGTTCCAAGAAAGTAACATTTATCAAGAAGAACAAAGCAGCTGATAGAAAACATGGTTTTCCTTTGACTGAATGTTTGACTTGTAGGTGGGGGTTTTTAATCTGTCCTTTTCTGTTTATGTTCACTAGTGTAGTAGTTTAACATACTCACCTTTTTGTTAATTGTATTTGTAATCTCAAATGATTTTGTGCAGTTGATTTTATTTTGTTTTCCATTTTAAAGCTGTTTTGTGTTGATTTCATTATTTTTCTTTGGTGTTGTTTTCTTTGTTCTGTTAGTTCTTTCAGACTTTGGAGTCTGGTTAGAGCATCTCTATCCAGTGTTGTTTCCCTGTTCTTAAAAATGCCTATCCTGCCTTCCACCTGAAATTTATTCCTTGTATGAGTTGTGTTTTACTCTTCCTCCCCTCAAATGGTGAGGAATATTCAGTCCTTACAGATTTAGAGGGGACTATGAAATTTCTGTCTGGAGTCAGAATCAAAGCCAAAGTTGTAAAAGGACATTTGTTTTACATTTTCTCTAATAAAATTTATGATATTTATCAACCTTGTATGTTAGTCATTAGATAAAACCCCTAGAGGGAGACATGATCACAGATGGATTATTGTAATGCCTTATCACTCTGATCTTTTCACAATAGCTGAAGTAATTTCTCTAGGTCACTTTGCATAGCCTGTTACTTGATAATTGAGTAGTGATAACAGTGTTACTGTTTGTAGGTGTCTAATAATTTTTTTCTTCCTTTAAAGGCTTTTAATGTAATAAGGGAATATGTATTGAAGGAAAGGAGAAAAGGCCTATCTAGGTTAAAAAAAAATAAAAATAAATCGTCCTAAACAGTGACATAGCTTAGTAGCATTGCACCCTACCGCCCACCCAGACTGCCTTTCTCTGGCTTTGTTCTGCACTGAGTAATCTGCATATTTGTGATTGCATTTGTAATGCTTCTTCTACTGGTTTGAAAGGCAAGGCACTCTGAAATGTTTCGTTTATCAGTTCCCTATGTATGTTTATGCAAGAAAGATTATCCTAGCGTACGATATTGTTTGGATGTTGACAGCATAATTAACCTGCAATATGATCCTGTTAATTCAGTTTCCTTTAACATAATTTATTGTTTAGATGTCTTCAGCCATTTTATTACAAATGTTTTAGGTATTTTTTTTAATTGCTTTTTACATTAATTCCATTAAATTTTTGCAAAATCTTTCTTTTGCCTTGTAAGGAATAATCAATATTTTATTTTCTTCTGGTAATGAGGATTTCAGTTTTTTTCACTGGCCATATGGAAAATGGGGCTCAAATTCTGTTCTTTAAATGCCTGTTGTTTTGTTATATTTTGGTCCCAAAATTTCACAGCGTAGTTGCACCTCTACAAAGCAAATCATATTTTAGTATGCCAAGTATGATATTCTCCTGTAGATGTGCGTATTTTTTCAGCTTTAAATAAAATGAATTGCAAAATTGTTCGAAGGATAAATTCTACCTAATAGCTGTAGGTTTTCAAGGGTTGTAATCAGTATAATGTTTTCTTGCCTGAAGATGAAGGAGCAAGTGAAGTGAGTGTTTTGCCCCACCAAAATAGGGTTTAAACTGCACTTAGGCTGTGTTTGTTGTCTTACATTACCTGTGCAAGAGGCTCAGAAAACCTGCTCCCCCAACCTAGGCGTAATTTTCCCAACTGTCAGCTTTTGCTGGAGTGTATTGTCCCATCATGGTACAAAGTGGTCCCAGGCATCTTCCATTCCAAGAACACATTGTAAGAGTCATTGTCAGGAAGGAGCTTTATGAAAAATGTGTGTTCTTGGGTCACTGATTTCCAAGAAAGGCAATGCATAGACTTTATACTGTCTTTTTTTTTTAGTATTATTATTATTATTTATATTTTTCATTGTACTCCTTGGATTTGCTTCTAGGTCTCCTCTACATTGCTGGTATTTGACAGTGAGCAATTCTTAAATTTTAAGGTGATACCTTATACAAGGTATTAAATCTAAAGAACATACTTGATCGTTGCCCAGTTCATCAATCACAGCATCTCTGAGGGGAAAATTAGAGGAAATATTAATGTCCAGGGCTGTGGCAAACCTGACATTCTACTGTTAAGACAGTTAAGGCTGTTGCTATATACCTGCTGTAGTGCAAGAGAGCAGTCAACTGCTTAATTACATAATTTATCCTTTCTACTTTGATTATTCTTTTATTTAAATAACCTCAGTAGTCTCTTGGCTCTAGACTTTCACTTTGATTCAGATCTTTTATTTTATCTATATAAATATTTCATGCATGATTTGATTAATCAAATGAATGAGAAATAATTTTCCCTTTGTTTTGAAGTTGTTATTCATTTAGGACCAAACTTCCACCTTGCATAAGCATTGCAGGAATAGAATTTAGCCTTTGAAAGGGACAGGGAGGAAATTGAAATCTAAATAAGTATCAGTTAATTGTTCAGAGACATTTTTGAATATGTTGAATTCTAAGTTGCCCAAAAGTATTTCATTTTTTTAGGAACTGAGGAGGAAACTGGAGCTTTAAATGATCACTTGCAGAATATGGAGAGAGGGAACTGGAATATTGTGAGGCACAAAAAGCTAGCTTCAAAAATCACAAACATGTTATTTAAACTTACTTAAACATGATGAAGTATACAATATCAGCATTGCATTTTGACATCAAGTTGAACAGATACAAATTTTTCTTATGTTACATGCAAATTCTGTAAAAACTTTCACTTTTGGCATCATTGTGGTAAAGATTCTTGAAAGTGAAGCAGTCTGAAGGGGGACATAGAGGTGGAGAAAGGGTAGAGGAGGATTTCCCGTAGACAGATATTTCCAGTTTTCTTTTGCTTGTCATCTTTCATCTCTTCACTGCAGCTAATGCTGATCCCTCCAGGACACAAGTTCCTACACAGAGCAAGCCCAAGCCTGATCCAGTAGGTAGTTTAAATGTAGGATCTTCTCTCTTATGTCTTAGTAACACCTCCTTCTGACCATTTGTTGTGATTTAAGC
The DNA here is from genome assembly GCA_024733675.1 of Psilopsiagon aymara. NCBI lineage: Eukaryota > Metazoa > Chordata > Aves > Psittaciformes > Psittacidae > Psilopsiagon > Psilopsiagon aymara. The sequence continues at coordinate 33,750 of JANRGW010000898.1, read as the reverse complement.
CACTCACACTGTTTGCTCACTCACTCCCCCCTTTTTCTTCCCCCCACTCCCCCAGGGATGGGGCGGAGAATCAAAAGAATGCAACTCCCACAGGTTGAGGTAAGAACAGTCCAGTAACTAAGGTATAGCACAAATCACTGCTGCTGCCACCAATAATAATAATGACAAGGGAAATATAAGGGAAGAGGATACAACTGCTCACGACTGATACCCAGCCCTACGGAGCAGTGAACGCCACCCTTCCGGTTAACTGCCCCTAGTTTTACATCCTGGGCATGACGTGCTGGGGTATGGAATACCTCTTTGGTTAGTTTGGGTCAGGTGTCCTGTCTCTGCTTCCTCCCGGCTTCCCCTCCTCCCTGGCAGAGCATGAGACTCAGAAAGTCCTTGGTCAGATTAAATATTTCAGCAGTAAGCAAAACCATCAGTATTATCAGTGCAGTTTCCAGGCCGAAAGTCAAAACCACAGCACTGCACCAGCTGCAAAGAAGGAGAAAAATGACTGCTACTGCTGAACCCAGAACACCATTAAAGAGGGTTGCAAAGCACCAGCTTCAGCCTATTTTGTCTTGTATAGCATACAATGAAGCCTTGATAAATGACACCCTTGCAGGTAGAAGTATCTCTAGTGTTATTTGCTAGGACCTTATAGAAGACCTCTAAGTATGCAGCGGATATATGTAGGAGCTGCAGCCCCCTGGAGACCTGGAGGAAGAAGTGACATGCCAGGAGACGATAAATGTTACCTCTATACAAACCGAAGAAGCAAGTCCAATCTTAGCTATGCCAATAGGTACAATAAATGCAAACCCCGGCCTAGGTCTTAGTGCTTGTCTCTGTCCAGTCTGGTTATATCTACACAGACTGGCTATATATTGCTCAGCCTCACTTTCTGAGTGTGATCGACCTGCAGCCTCAACAACCAGCTTGTCTTGAGATAAGCCACTTTACTTGACAGGAGATTTCTCAAGTGCTGAAAGAAATTTTTTATCAGGGTGACATATTCAGCACTTTGCTAGGTACAGTGTGGCAGTGCTATTCTCTCCTGAAAAGCAGGAGAAAATTTCTTGGACATTATACTTTGTCACTTCTCCTTATAGCTTCAACTAGTTGGATCTAAGGAATTTTGACTAAACTTGCATAAAATGTATCTGTCTTTCCGTTTTGTCACCTTGGCATTTCAGTTAGGGCTTCCACAAATGCTGCTAAGGTGCAGGCTTCCTCCTGTTTCCCTTATGTATTATTTGTTTCAGTAATAAATAAATAAAGCTTATTCAGGAGGAATCCTTGACTTTCCTTCCCTTGGACTGCTAGCTGATGTCATGTCTTTGAAAATACTGTCATCTCTGTTCAGGCTAAGTGTGGCCATTTCAGTTCTATCTTAGAGGTGTTGTGGAGGTCCATTCCTGCAGAGCAGGTTGTGGGAAGAGGGGGGTGGAGAGGGCCAGGCCTGTGCCTGTTTGCTTGGGCCGTTAGAATTTTAGCCATTGGTCTGGAGACAAAAAAATTCAGAAACCTTGTTTTCAGAATATCATTTAGGCAGTTGGTAGAACCTGTCTGATTCTCCTCTCCCCCCCCCCTTTCTATTCTTACTCTTTTTTTGTTTGTTTGTTTATTTGCTTGTTTTGTTTCCATGTTTCCCGGTATTTCTCTTCACTTTTTTATAAATATATGTAACTTTCATCAGCTTTCCCTGTCGCTCTCCCTTTGCAACTTTTAGCCTGAGCTTGCTTCTGCTTACTGCAAAATATGGTGCTTAGTTGGATCATATTTTACCATTAAGTAACATATAATTACATATCGTATTTGACTTGTCTCAGTTTCAATTAGGTTTTGATAGATCACTGGTTCTGTTATTCAGCTAATCACTTTCTTCCTATGTTATAAAGAAATATCTTTTTAATAAAAGATTCTGAAATCCCATTTTTGTTGTTGAATGTATCCAAATAGCTCAGACACTGTTTTCCAGCACAAAATGCATCTGGATTGTCAGCATTGTGTGTATGTGTGTGTATTATAGCACTACGATTATTTTCTAGGGATCTTAGTGTGTGTCTGTCTGCCATTAAGATGAATGTGTACCAGATGCTGGTTTAAAATGAAGCACTATTGCATAGGCTGATGGATGGAAAGTTTGTCAAAAGTAGTGAAAGCTTCTACAGGGGATACAAAGCAGCTGGAAAAATTCATTGTTATGTGCTGCTAGTATGAGTCTCTAGTTCAGCCGTGTTGCATTTTGATTAGAAAGCTAGATTCTATGGAAGTGTCAAACATAGTTCCTGATATTCTCTATTTTTATGGTATTTGCAATTTTGTATTCACCTCTTTATTCTCAGCCAGCAAATCTACCCTTTTTACATGAATGTCTGCTAAGAAGCAGTATAGTATAATAAAAGTTGGCAAATGTGAACTGCATTTATTACATCTATGTGAATGTCTTGTTGGCCAATGGAAATTAAAATGCTCTGTTGATTGTTTCACTTGTGTTTGTAGAGAATAGCTTGTACAGCAGATGAACAATGCCAAATTTTATTTTTTTCTTTTAGTTCTCTATTATGTTACCAACAATACAGTTCTCTGCTTCAAAGTATGACTATAATTAGAAGTGTGATTATGCAAAAGTGGCGCCATCTTATTCAGCCCTGCTTCTTCCTGGCTTAGTTCTATTATGCCTATTTTTACTTTATAGATAATCAAGTTTTCTTTAGGGCTGCACTAACTAGGAAGAATTTGTTTCTCGCAAGAGACTTTATACTAGCACCCATCTCATCTATATGCAGGGACTTGTCAACTCCAGTGCTTGGAATTAATTCTTTCTGAATCTCCAAGTGCCTTTCATCCTGCTCTGTGCTGTCCATTTATCTGGTTGCCTCCTGCATGCCAGACATCCTTCCCTATTGCTTTAGTAGTGTCTCTCTTACTCTTTTGTTTCTAGGAATTTCCAGTGCCAGTTCTGCTCTCTTTTGAGGTGGTCTCTCCTGATGGCCAGTTCCAAGATGATATTTAGAAGATGGTATCTTTCCATCTTATATCTCCTCAAGATGTCAAAAGACAGAAGGAAAAAATAAAGCTTTTGTACAAGGCACTTCATGACTTAACATTAGGATTGCAAGTTATTTCTTGTCCAAATGAAGGCTTACCTTGAAATCTGTCTCATTGATTCTCACTTGGGTCTGATGTATTATGATCACCTTTTCAAAGCCTTACTCCTGCATCTGTGCAGCAGAATGGTGGTATTGGTAATATCTCCTACCATTTAGTGGAAACCAGAAATTGTGCCTTACCCTGATATGCTCTCAGTCAGAGAGGGCTAGGAAGGTGTTCTGAATGAAATGTTGGGGAAACTTCCAGCCCTCCAAGCAATAGCTGCATAGCCCATGGCAGAAGTGTTCAGACGAGAGAGGACTAAGCTTCTGCTCTGGCCAATACAGAGTTTTTTGCAGTGTTACAGAATCTGCGGTGTAAGGTTGGGTGGCTAACTACTATCACATAAATGGCAGAACCGAGATTACAATAAGCATGCTTTGTACTGAAGTCTTTAGGTCTTTGTTAAAAAGATCCAACCAAATTACATAATGCATTTATTAAGTTGTATCTGTATTAATTATAGATACATATTATTATTAAGGAATTATGGATATTTTTTAATTGTTCGCTCAGTTGTTTTTATTACTTTATATTGCCATAGAAAGACTGTAAAAACAAATTTAAAATGCTAACAGAAACTACCTGTGTTTCAGGCAGAAATTTAGATGCTAGAAATTTCATGAAAGTAGATGACTGCTGGATGTTTGGTGTCCTTACAAAGAACACTGCATCGGCAAATGTTAAAATGTTCAGATCCGTTTCAGTTTACTCTATAAAGAAAGGGATTTTCTTTCTTACTTTTGGATGCAAACCATTTAATGTGCTTAAGCCAGTGACATTTTCTTAAAAAATGAGAAACATTTTATTAGCACTTGCATTAGAATCCAGATGTTTTGATTACCTTTCTTAGGCATTGTGTTTGATTTTGTGGCAAGTAACAGTCAAATTGTTTTGTGTGAAGCTGAAATTTCTTAGGTTTTCAAGGTCTGTTCTTTCTCTTTTTTTGTCTTGCAGTTTTCAGTGAAGATCTACATGCCAGTCTATATTTTGTCAATGCATCTCTGCAAGAGGTAGTGTTTGCTAGCACCACAGGGACATTGGTACCCTGTCCAGCAGCCGGGATTCCCCCTGTGACGCTCAGATGGTACCTAGCGACGGGCGAGGAGATTTACGATGTCCCAGGGATCCGCCACGTCCACCCCAATGGCACTCTCCAAATTTTCCCTTTCCCTCCTTCAAGCTTTAATAACTTAATCCATGATAACACTTACTATTGCACAGCTGAAAATCCTTCAGGGAAAATCAGAAGTCAGGATGTTCACATTAAGGCTGGTGAGTATAATGTTTTATTGGGTTCAAATAGGCTCAAGGAGGAAGAAAATTTGGATGTTTCAGATAAAGAGTAGCAGCAGCTGTGAATCAAAGAAGGCCAGAACTGTAGCCTCTGCACTCTGTACAATACTGAGTAAAACAATGGTTTCTTCCTGCCATGATTGATTTGTTTTGGTGGTGAAAAGTTAGTTTTCCATAGATCATAATTAGTTGGGCTTCTGCACAAGTATAAGGAAAAATGAACTGATAAAGAGTAATCAGACCATGTTTACTCATTTAAGAGCTGTGAGAGAAAAAGATGCAGTGTTTGGATCTTGTAAGGGTCTGGAAGAAAAGAGGAATTCTTACCCAATCACATACCTTCTCATTTGCATGTATTTGTGCTTTGTTTTGAGAGAAAAACCTGTGTCCTGTGTAATGATTCAGGAAATGATGTTGATCTACAGTCAGTCCTTTCTGTTTAAACTAAAAGATGCCAACAAGCATAATGGTTTTGCGTCTCTTTTCGATACTGACTGTGTGTAGACTGGGTCAGCCAGTGGGGAATAAGAGTGTGATCAAAAGCAGGTCTTTTGTTGCAACACATAAACACATGATTGAATGGTGTTTTTTAGAAGTTTTGTCCATGCATTTCAGTTAATTAAAATATTTAAACAAATAAATGAAAGCAAGCCTGGGAGCTGACCCTGCTTAATGCAAATCCTCATAACCTCTCTTGTTGATGGAGCTATGCTAAGGCTTTTTGAGTTTTGGGTTTTATTTTCAGAGAAGTATCTTTCCTTTAGAGATAGGCCTTCACAGGAGTTATGCAGGGAAAACTGAACAGTTAAGCAAGTAGATTTTTCTGTGACTCTTGAAATAAGAGAATGTATTTTCTTCTTCTCAACAATAAATTAATATTCAGAAAGCTGTAGTTTATAGACAATTAGAAGGCAAGAGTAAAAAATGGATTTTATAAATTCATGTCTTGTTAAAATTTTAATATAGAAAAATGTGTTTTCTTGTACAAGTGGCTAGTTAGAAGCAAGTGAATGTTATGCATATGTGAAGTTTCTATAATGATCCATGCTTCTTTTGAAAATGCTTAGTTGTCCACAGATCAAAAAAAACCAAACCCCAAAGATCTGTAAGAATACAGTATAAATATGTTTGGAACTTGGTTGTGGTTTTTGTGCTTTTGGTTTTACTTCAATGGATTTGTGGACAAGTTGTCCACTTCTGACAGTTGTTGGCAGAATTATAGTAAAAAAACCCCATAATATTTTCTTGTCCTTTGTGGATTTGCTAATATATCTCGAGTTTGAATGTCCTTGCATAGCATTTTAACAATATTTTTTTTCCATTTTTAGTATTTCTTAGACAAAATAGTGTGGTGATGTAAATGAGGCTAATACTTGCAATGTTGCTAGCTACAGCTCTGAACCAGTGTTCATTTACTTGTGAAAGCATACGGTATGGTTGACAGGATGCAGCTATGTTTGTTGTTCAGCATTGGTCCACTGGAACCCCAAAAGAAGCCTTCTTTCTCTGTTTTAGAAATAAACATCACAAATGGAAGAAGGGCCTGAAAAAAAGGTTTTGCAGTAGGTGTCTGTAGCTGCTTGACTCATGAACTAGCAACTCTTTTTGGCCAAGTCAGAAATGCCTTTTTTACCCCTTTTTCCTCCATTTTTAGCCTTTTACCTCTGATTCATTATTTCTCCATATGATTCAATTTCTCAGTTAATTTGTGGTTTGGATAACAAGTTAAACAAGTCTGCTTCCTTCATATAAACTGATACTGTATGTCAGAGCTGTCATTGTTCCTGATGGCTGACAATAACTATTAGTGAGTATCTTTTCCAGAGGCTTGTTTAATTCCCTAATATTAGGAAAATACAATTCTTCTGAACACAGTAGAAAGTGTATTCTTATGTTCATATGAGAAATTCTGTGTTGTTCAAATATGAAGTGATAAGCTTCATTTCTTTGTATCGTACATTCAGTTGAATTTCTGGTCATGTGAAATCTATACAGTTTCAGATTTCCTGGTAATTAAGGCCAGGCTTTTCAAATCTCCTTTTGTTTTTCCATCTCCTCCTCCTTCCAGTGTCCACCAATGGCAAGAATTCCTAGAAATATAAAAGTAATTGGTGGAGGATCCAATCATAGAACAGTCATACAAAAACTAATACAACTGTGCCTATTCTCGCAGTCAGCATGAGGAAGTCTGAAGCTCATTTATGGGCTTCCCCAAAAATGTGATTAGGAGATGTAAGGGTTCTAGCTCACAGTGCTTGTAATTGTGGCTTTGCATATAATGCAACATGCATTCCCAACCCACAAAATAACATAATCCCACACCTAGACACCCAACCCAATCTTCCAGGCCAGTCACACATGTGATTAAAGGTGAATATCTCCATTTCATCTCCAAGCTATCCTCTGTGCAGTCGTGGCAGGGAAGAACATACCTTTTTAATAAAAGCTGAAATTCTCATATAAACTCATGACTTGGAGAGGTGGAATTTAACATAAAAATAAAATCAGCAAGTCATTCATGGGAACTGACGAAATGATGATCTGGAAATAACCAGGGGGCCTCTGAAATCACAATAATATAAAGTTTTTAAGCAAAGAAATAAAGAAACCTCTTTCCAGTTTTTGTACCCCACATATGGTTTTTCTATTTGCTTTTACTGAGATTAACCAGGCAGATTTTCAAAATGGCTAAGTGTTCTGAAAGAATACATAAAACCTTTAGCAGTGTGTTAGGATATTTCTGCTAAAGAAGCCCTTTCTGTAAACTGTGATTGGATCATGAGCATTAAAGTCAGCTTCATTAAGATGATCTATGTGCCATTCCTGCCAGTGTAGAACAAGATTAGGGGGCTGCTTCATCACAGGGCAGCGTTTTATCGCAGGCACTGTTTTAAAGTAAGTGCATTAAAGGTGCTTGTGACATCAGTTCAGCACTCAGGATTAAGAAACTTAACCATTAATTAAAAAGAAATTATTGAAATTTAAAAAGCCTAGTGATGTTTATCACATCATAGAAATTAGGGTCTGTTTTTTTAAAAAAATATGTAATTATGTAATATAATTATATTTTTTTACTTTTAGTTAGAGCTCCTAACTGTTATTTTGCTACCTTCTTGTTTGTGATGGAGAACTTCAGTCTTCCTTTATGCAGTGGTAGCACTGGATCTGAAAACTCGATGCTGTTTGTGAAAACTAAAGTTATGTTTCAGTACTCTGCCTTTTTTTCTTGAAATACATTGCAAGTGGGGCTGGCATTTAGAAATTCCAGTGCTGCTGGTGCATAAAAATACTTTCTTAAATTCTGCAGAGGTTTTACTGATTCTTCAGTCTAGAATCGATGTGCTTAAACGTAGTTGGTAGAGTTTGGTATATGTTTGTGGGCAGGATATGTAGGCAAAAAGTGTAAAGTGTCATTAATGTGGCAGTTCAGCGTGGCTTACTTGGTTGCACTGCTGCAGTGGTGGTCTTCCCAATTACTTTTACCCTCAGGCATATACATGTCTCAGACACACGTAATTTTCCAATACATTCATCCTTATTTTCATTGAAACTGTCACTTCAAGATGCATAACTTTGTTTACCGCCTCAAGATTTACAACTCCATTGGCTGTGGTGATTTCTTTTTTTGCACCTTGACCTTATGGTCCTATGGAGAGTTTATATTGGTGCTTGTCCTTTCTTACCCATTTACTTTTTGCAGTATACAGCATCTGTTTCTTCTCTGCTCTACCACATTCTCCATCAGCTGTTGCTCACAGGATTTTTTACCACTCATCCTTCATTGAAATTTTTTGGTGCTAGGATTTTTCTCTTTTCCATTTTCCTACCCAGTGCAACTCTGTCTCACCCCAGCATTATTAGTTCAATGTGAAGGATTTCTCTACTTGTTCCTTTATCATTGTCCATTAAATTAATTCTTTCAGATGCTAAAAAAAAATAATAATATCCTGGATATAAGTGTCCCTGTGCTGTTTTTTAACACAACTCTGAATCATAGTTTCTGTTTTCTTACCATTAACCTATTTCTTTCAATGTTTGTCAGTTGTATGTAGCTCTTTACCTACTGCCATTTCTCTGTGTTTCTGAGACACCTCACTTTCTCTCTGGCTGTCATCTCCATCGATTTTTCTCCTTCAGTTCTCACTTCTTCAAAATCCTAAATGACACTGACCTTCTTTTCTACCCTCTTGATGTCTAATTCACACAGAGTACTAACATGTACTTTGTATCCTTTGATAGAGGATAAAACTATTTGTGATGGGAAATGTGGCATGAGAAGCTAGACAAGTAACAGAAGACAGAACACCATTTACCCATATAAATATGCAGTTCTCACAAAAGTCTTTCTCCTGTTTCTTTAGAATTAGGCAAGAGAAGGATACAGAAATACGGCAAAATGCAGATTTTGGGGAAACAAAAAGATCTGGGATTGCCTTCATATTACTTTGCAATTAGCCTTGCAAATGTGTATAATTTACTGAGACAAAACAATTCACAACCTGAGAAACTTTGCAAGGCTGACAAAGGAAGTGGATGGATGTGTGACTATGACTGTTTTAACAAAACCTCTTCTTCTACTTTCAGTTTTACGGGAACCTTATACAGTCCGTGTGGAGGACCAGAAAGCCATGAGAGGCAATGTAGCAGTGTTCAAGTGCATTATCCCCTCCTCTGTGGAGGCATACATCACTGTTGTCTCGTGGGAGAAAGACACAGTCTCGCTTGTCTCAGGTAGGCCATTATGACTTTCTTTTTCAATTGGCAATGGCAGCTGTGGTTCCTGTTTTTTCCCCCCAAATGCCTGAAGTTTATTTTGAGTTAATTATAGCTGAATGGTATGTCATTCTTCCAGTAATGTATTGCACATTAGCATTGCTGCATCCCTATGACTGTGTGTGACATGAAGGTTTCAGACAGCCCTGCTTTTTCCAGCATGCTTGAGGGGAAAATAACATGGTTTTTTGTTTTATACCAGATAAAAACCAGCTTCCTGGTACTGTGGCAATGGTTTAACATTTTAACTTTAATAAGGGATGCCTATATGCCAAAGAAATTTGAGTGTCATAAAGCATGTGTTGGATTGTAATTGTTTTTCAGTAGTAATATGTTACTCATGGATAAGAAGAAATCCTGAATTGAAATTTGATTGGTTATATTTTAAAGGGGTATGTAATCAATATTTATACTTTCATAACACTTAAAGCTGAAATATCTTCATAGATAATTATCTTCATAGGTAACACTGAAAGCTTATGCACACAGTAAATTGTGTTGTAAGCCGAACATATTGAAGTGAAACAATCTATTCTAAAGCAGTTATATGCATTAATCTATTTACTGACAAAGTAAGAAAATGTGAGGCATTGTTGAGGAAGTACAGGGAATTCAGGCCAAGAATATCCAACAATTTAAAGTACAAATATTGTAAGAAATTAATGGGAGAAAGTATACGTGGGAAAAATATTTTCAATATAGTAGATAGCTAAGTTATATATTACACACAATGCAGCTGTTATTGCACATACAAATGATTTATGTATGCAGAAATTTGAAATATATTGTTCCAGGGTAATGCATAATGGAAAAAAATAGTTTGAGTCCAATATTGCTGCAGAGTATATTTAAAAAATGGGCTTGTTTTTATGATCTTACAATGTCTGGAAATGTGTTTATGCTGATCAGTATATTAATAACCTTTCCTTTCTGACAAATGTGGCATTGATGCAAATGGCTGTGTTTCTATCATTTATAAATTTTATTTCTCTTTGTGTTTTATTGATTCCTTACATAAGCTTGTCCTATTTTTGAAATATAAATATATATATACATATATACATATATATATATCAAATAACTTTCTAAAGATTTGGTAGATATTTAAGCATCATATAATTGATGATCAGTTGTCCTTCACTACTGGTGCATAGTTTAAGCTTGGTAAATTCACTTCCTTGTTATTTTTCTGGAATTTGATATGGCATATTATTTTGTTTTCATTAAGCAACTGAAACCAAGTGTGTTTTTGAGAAGTCAGTAATACCTGAATTTTAGGACTCACCAACACTTCAGCCCGTATAGTCAGGCCAAAGCTGTAATTAGATATGCAAATAAGCTTTCCATTATTCTGTATATCATGATGCACAAATATGTTTAAAATTATCTAAACTATGGTTAAGATTATCTAGTGCAATAGTGGATGGATGTGTTTGCTTTATCTTAAAATAGGCTATTACATGATGCATATTGGTCTATACCAATGTGGAAAAGAATGTGAATGCCTGCAGAGTTAATATCTTAATGTTTTTTTAAAGTTTATTCTTTCTGTACTAGAAGAAAACATGCATATTTTCTCTTGTAAACATAGATTGCATCCTCTCAATCTAATTTTTTTTAAACTTCAGCTTTAGTACCTATGTGGTATCTTTGAGTGGCTCAATCCTGCCCTTCACCTTGGATTAAGGATTGTAGGACACAGGTCTCTGTAACCCTTCTTTAGGGAAGAAATTGTGGTATTTTTACAGACTATTGTGGCTGTTATTTTAAGATTATTTCATTCTGGTTAGTATGTGTTGATTTTAAGCCCAAACTGATTTTAAACCCTGACTGTGGTTGTCTAGGTTACAATCATTAAAAAATCTATTGCAAATTTCAAAACTTAAACCCCAGTTTTTAATTATCTCACAATCTCTTCATTCAACAGTTAGAAATCTAAATGGGTATAAAGCAGTTCATTAAAACTGGTGCTATTAAAAATATCAGTTTACCATATTGGGTCACATCACAGAAAATATCTCGTTTCAGAGATGAAATCACAGGTTAGATTACAGGTCGATGCTATCTGTCATGCAAGGGCAAAAGTGAGGCAGGAAAACATTGCTCCAGTTCAACCACAATGATTACAAGATTTGTTTGTTTGCCACTTACATGTTTTAACTGCTGCTTAACGATGAGAGCATTTAAAAAACAGAACCCACGCATGTTTCATAAAACAACTGCAGTGAGTTTTACCCATAATCAATTTTGCAATAATCTGGCCATGAACTCAGATGGTAGATATTGATAAACCTGTCTTAGAATGCCAGTGCTGATGAATAGGATGCGGGACATAATGCAACTATTGAGCTGTTTGCCATTGATGGTCAATGTTATGCTTGCTTATATAGCCACTGCTAGTGTGGGTGTGGGTAGCTTTGTTTTTGGCAGTTTCTTTTATTGTGTGCTAGATCAGCTTCTTTGGTATGCTTGTTATCTCACCATTTCATATTGGAAAACATCAAGTTCTGATTTGTTTTTGTGTTTTTTTCTTGTTTCTTAATATAATTGACTTATTGGTTACTCATTAACATCAACAAAAATGAGTGCCATCTTGAGGGAAAATCTCATTGTGAAAGAGCAAGAATACAAAAAGATATGTACTTGGAGTGATGATCATCATGGTTTGAGGTGGATAAGGCTTTTTGTTGGAAACTGATAGTGTTTGCTTGAAAAGGAAGAAAAAGAAAAGAGAAGAAGGAAGAGAAGGGAAAAAGGCGAGAACAACCTTTTGCTGAATTGTTTATCTGTTACAAATAGAAGACACAAATATCCTAGGAAGTTTACCCTTTACAGGAAGGATTGGGAGAACCCCTATGTCAGGAAGCCGGGCAGCTTTTCACTGGAGAAGCTGTATATGCAAGTGAAGCTTTTTTTTTTTTTTTTTTTGAGTAAATATTTCATATACCTGTCCATGTGTAGTCTCAGATTACAGGATTCTAATACTAATTTTGATTACTGGGATATAGACGTTTGTAGATGAACCAGAATCCTTTATGTCAGCTGCTACTTACTGATGTAGGTATCAGTTCTTTTTTTTTTTTTTTATGTAATTCAACATTTTAATGAAAAGAGCAAAGTGCTTTTACTTTTCTAATGTAAAGAAAATACCTAGCTTTTGAGAAAGAGTGTTTAAGAGGTGCATTCCTTGATTAAGACAGTGAGATTTTTCTGCTTTTGTAGTATGCTGTCCTGGACAAAACTGCTTTGTCTGTATGCTTAGTTCTCAGAGAACACAGTGATGTCCATAGTAATCAAAGTGTGTAATAAATATGGCTGGGCAAACATATCTTCTGTTCCCTGGCTGCAATTTTATGTCATGCCTCCAGGTTACTGTAAAGTAATTGGGAGTTGAAACTTATTAAGACACATTGCTAGAGCATTTCCGAGGAGTGTCCAGATCGGTCAGGCTCCCTGTTCAATAAAGGGGAGGGCGCCTGTGTTTGGAGCCTGAAATACTGAATTCTATGAAGTTTCCATGTGCAAGGACAGCTGTGGACTGAAAAGGTGTGCATGTGCTTGTCTGCCAGGGGGACATCTAAATAATTGAGGTTGTGCTCCTACATTGTATCTTTCAATGTGATAACATATCTGAGACCAAAAGCCCTTTCCAGGGCGTCCTCTAGGGGCCAAAGTAGCTGAAAAAAGATTTCTAAAGCAAGGCAAACCTGGTTATTTGGGTTAATCTATTCCAGGGAAAAGTAGAAAACCTCAACTTCTAGCAATAAATACACAAAAATCTTTTCATAGTGGAAAGAAATATTTTGAAGAATTGATGAAGATTTTAGCCATCTCCAGTAGCTACAGCTGTGTTACAGACTAGTGATAGACAAGGGCAGCAGCAAACCTCTGCAGTTGCCACATTTTATGCATTTGTAGCTGATTATCTTATTTGTGTACCTGTGTCATCTAGTAAAAGCAACCAAGCTTTCCAGTGGTGTGTGTCTGGCCTCATGATCTCTGAGAGGCTGTCAAAATAGAAGGACCAGTGGTAACTGAGAAGTTTTAAGGGGCTCACAAAGTACAGGGTACTGCTGTGTGGAGCTGTGTAGCTGCAACTTCAAGATTTCTTTTCTCAAGATCCTTCTTTTCTGAATTGTTTATTGTCAGTTGACTTGAAACTGAGTCTGAAATTCATTTGAATTGTAATAAGTAGCATAATGATGAGCAACTGAATGATGTGCACTGTAACATTGTGCAGTTTTCTTTTGTATCAGTAAACAGCTTTTAACACATTTTCATTAGATGACACTAAACATAAAATTTTAAATACTCCTAGAGTGTTCTATGACTGATAGCTGCATGTGGCTTACTCAAGGTCAAGATTTCTTTCCTCCTTACTGCTTTCCTGTACAAGCCATTCTCAAAGAAAGAGACTTTTTGAATAAGTTTTGAGCTGACCTTGCAACCTATTTTTCTAGGCCCTGCAGGACCAAAGAGTGCAGTGAGTATGCTGCTGTAACAACAGCCATAAAACCGAGAAAAAGTAGTACAGAAAAGCACCACAGTGCAAATTGTGCTTTTGCTCCTGTTGAGCAGCTGTAAGGCAGATGGGAGGCTATTGCTTGGCTTGTAGTATTTCTTCTTCACATGCAGAACAGTGAAACTGGACTAGAAAGGAAGGTGAAGGCAATGTAACTGCTGATTCTACTCTGCATAGGTGAAAGCAAAGAGCAGAATCTATTCGTCTGTTAATTAGCCCATGAGAGAGCAAAGAGTTGGTGTGGTTATAGGGGAAGAAGGACAGAAAGGGATTATAAAAAATAGAGGTCAGTGTAAAGGATCAGCAAAGACACAGAAAAGAAGAGAATGAAGAGCAGATGGAAACAAAAATAAAAGCTGAGGAATTAAGTGTGTTCTGTCGCTACATACTGTATTTCTGTTATGAATGCCTTTTATCTTGATGCTGGTAACTACAAGGGATTTTGAGTTTTTCCATACACCTGAATGGAAAACTTAGTGCTGAGAGCAGGATCATGAATAGGTTCATGCCCTGACCTTTCTGAATTTCCATTTTCCTGCCTAATGACATATCATGCAAAAATCTGATTTATACATGTCACTGCTTAAAAAAAGGTAGAAAAGGAAATAGATGGATAATAATGACTGTGCATAATGACATATTTCAATCTGCACTGAAACAATAGCAGCTTTGAGAGAAAGGTGTGTCAGCATGAGCAGAGCATGGTTCCCTGAAGGACTGTGGTTGATGTGCAGATGGCAGCTGATGAGCCTTCAAGACAGTATACTTTCAGCCAGAAATTAAGCACACTGGACCACGGCTTGAGAAGTGTCACTGATGTACAATGACCTACATTTGATGTAACAAATTACATTATTTATTTACATACAGTTCCTTGAGTCTTGCCTGTAAAATGCTCTGGGGCTCTTGGATCTCTTTTTATACAAAGGGCTTTCCTGAACTGCTGTGATTGATGGTAAGCAGTCAGTGTTTGCCAGTAGTTTTCATGTGGTGGGATCCAATATATAGCACTGCATTTTTTGTTTGTTCTGGGGCTTGGAGATTACAGCTGCAGTTCAGTTTGCACAGAGCGATCACTGGTTTTTCAACCATTAGGTCTGTACATAGTAGAAGAAAACTTATCTCTCTCTTTATGGAAAGTGGTCCTGTGTGCAGAGTCCCATGTTCAGAATTAGATTATTGCTGATGATCACAGAAATTACGTCCAGCCATTTGATAGAGTCTGTGTCTAGTAGAGATGAGTTATGATCTTTCTTGTTTTGGTTTGATGTAAGGGGTTAATCATAATTGCCAACCAGCACGCATTCAGCAGACACTTGACCTAGGCCACCAAATGGTTTAGATGAAAGATTTTTTCTGATTTCATGTAGAGTGGGATGAAGCATCTTTTATGCTTAAATATTAGCAATAGATATAAAATACAAATATTCTGAATGTAAACTACTTTCTACCAGAAAGATGCCAGAGAGATTTAATTCTTCTATTTAGACTTCTGACAGCACACAGAAGGTGCAGCAGTCAGACCCTTAGATCTGCTAAGCTTCCTTGACTCCCTGGAAAGCAAATGCGAGTAGTGTTCAGCAGTGCTCAGGTCAGGCTGTAGGCTTGCTGTTACAGTAATGTGTTTTCGAAGCTTCTTGAAGACATGAAAAGTGCATCTCCAAAGACAACATACTGCTTCCTCACTTTCTCCTTCAACAAGGTTATTTTCCCAAGGGAGCTAGGAAAAAGTAATTTGCTGCATTATTTAAGAAATGTCTAGCATCTGAATTTTTCCTTAAAGCACTGTTCTTTTAAGAGAAGAGGGTGTCTTATAATCCTAGAAAGTGGAGATGCTAAAAGCTTAGCAAACCCTGCTTCTGCAAACATTTTTGACGCTTTCCTTTGACTCACTGTAAACTAAAACCGTAACTGAGTAAGGCAACAGACTTAAATCTTCTCATTGGAGGACCTTTCCTCTGGCTACTCTGCAGCCATGTTTGGTTCCTATTCTGTTACACTGGAGTATTTTAATCAGGTGAATCATTCTAACATAATGGCTGTGGGACTGGTAGGATTAGATGCAAGGATTTTAGCAGCTTTTGGGAGGCAGGTGTTCATTGTTGAAGGCAGTGACTTGAAGGGATGAAGATAGAAAGCAACTGATCCATATGTCAAAGAATCAAATTTTGGTAGGACAGAGAAAAGTGAGCAATGTGATTGCAGGCGAAGGAGTGGTTTCTGATCATGTAACAAGCACAGGGAAGCATTCATGTGAAACAGAAATGTTAATATCAGAGAGACTGCATTTTCCTGTAAAGGGATCTTGCAGATTTTCCTCAGTATGACTGGATATTTTGGCTGCTCTGAGGATGTAGAATGTTGGTGGCTGCTTGTGAGAGATGGAGGAGAAAATGCATTTGAATGGGGTGGCTTGGTGTTTAAAGTGCATGAAGCCAAATCACTTCATCCAACAGTTTTAATACTAATAGGATTCACAAATAGTAGCAGTGATTTTGGCATTTCAGTAATGAAGTGTGTCTAGGAGAGAAGTGTATCAGAATATTTTTTCCTCTCTGTGCTGCTCTCTTTTGGACAGTCCTCCATTTCCATCAACTGGTGTTATCCTTTCCTTCTACTCACATTAAAACAAACAAAAAATTACCCCACAACAACTGCACAATCCTGTTTATCTTTTTTGTTTGATTGGGGTTTTATCCTTTCCCCCGACTTTTTTTTTTTTTCTTCTCCTTACACAATTAAAGCACATGAAAAAATTTATTAGATTCAGGCCCTCTTCAGAATTGCTGCTTGTAGTCTTGTGAATTAAAGAACGAGTGAGGAGAAGGACATTGTAACTTCTTCCAGCATTAAGGCTTCAAATATTTGTTTGGGTTTGTTTTTAAATATATGCCTTTCTCTCCCTTTCTATATCCATGAGTGTGTGCATACAGATACACACATGTATACGTACATATGAGCATCTATCGCATCTCCATATGGTTCTGGGGGTCTGTAGCACCATGCATAACATTATCCAAACTGATGCCCTAACTGTTCTCTTTTGCCACCTTGTTACTGTTGTTGTCATTCATGATAAGTTTTCTTTCAGTATGGTTGACTTCAGTGGCACAGTTAAGTCTCTCACCAGAAATATCTGTCTCACATTCTTTCCTTTCAAGATGTACCTGAAATTTCTTCCGTTTTCCTGGGGTGAATCCCTTTTATCATCTGGCCAGTTATTTCTAGCCCCCTCAGTTCCTGTAATATTAATTCACTTAGGGCTTTGTAAAGCCATCAAATACAGATAGCCTGCATTTTAATTAGGTTGATGTTTACCAGATCTTTATTAAAGATGAAATAAGGGCAGACTGACTGTTAACCTTCACAGGGGTTCACTCAGCATTTTTTTCATTTTGTCTTTGCTCTTTGTTTACACTTCTTCAGGCAGCTTTTGGTTCAAATATATCTTCTTGAATTGATTAGTTCCTTGCAAAATTTTTCTTCTTTGTTATGCATGATTTTTGGGAGTCTGATTTGTCGTCAGCAAGGCACAGTGCTATCAGATTTGGTATGAAAAAGGGCTAGGAGCAAAAACATAGGTGAATTAGTGTGCTGGTTTTAGGTCTAAGTTTGTTATTTATTTAAATTTTTACTTTTTGAAACAGTGATCGTAGCATCGTTTCCATCCTTGCAAAGCTGCTATTAGTGGCTTGTCACCTTCCTGAATGGCAGTGAATAAGTAGATGACCATATTAAGCACTGTATGCTTGAAATTTCCTATCAAAACTCTGTCTAACCTGAGTAAACAGCCAATGAGCTCTGACAGTTTTGATATGAAGGGGCAAAATTGATGGACAAAATACATTTTAATGAGTGTGTGCCTTTTACCCAGAATGCTTTATACCCTACAGATTTTGCCTGTGTATGTAGTTTAGTTGCACTTGAGAGAGGTAGAATGTCAAAACTGCCACCAGCTGTGATTTTTGGTTATTTTTAATTTATCAAGGAGATACAGGTAGCAATCAGAAGAAACAGAAACAGTATTTTCCAGTGTTGTGTGTTGTACTAGTTACCTGATTTCAGCTAAAGCATTTTTGTGGAGTACAGTGCTGTTAAGTAGATAAACCCATTTTTTAGGGCTGTAGGTGGCCATACAGATGATCACTTGATTTATCTTCCCTATTGAGAGTCCATTTTTAATTGAAGGCTTATTAGGAGAACTGCTTATTAGAAAGAATTGGAAGTACCTGTCTGGTAGAGCTTTGTTTCATTTATAGTGACATCAGTGTTGTATCTCCATTGCTTCTCCCGGGTTGCTAAATTGTATCAGCATTTTCTGATTGCAGGTCCATTTTCTCTTTGGGGGAATGTTACGATGAAGGCCAGTTATAATCCAGTGATTTATTTAAAGCCTGTGATCTGGTGTGTGAGCTAGAGCTGTGTAACTGCACAGGGGTGGATACTCTGTCCCGCTGCAGGAAGGTGATAGATGGAAAGGCTAAACATTTTATGTTATAGGGAGTTACTGTAGCAAAATCTCTTCGGTTTTGTTAGAAAACTTTTAGCTAGTGAATTTCTTATAAAAGTGAGAGTACAGGAGAAGAAAGATTGAATGGTTTAGTTGTTCTCTTCCACCATCAAAATCACATTATAATTGCAATTACAGATATTTTTCACAGTAAAAATAACTTACCAGTTTGTTATTTCATGTTTGGTTTGAAATAACTTCTGCACTCTCACGCTGTTGGTGGTGAATGAGTTGAAATATTCACTGCAGGCCATGGAGGCCAACATGATTTTATGCTTTCAATGGGCAGAGGATTGTGATCCACACCAGACCTGTCAACAAAAGCAGGTCAGCAGGATTGAGCAGGGAAAAAAAAAAATAATCAAGAAATCCTTGAATTAATCATGCAGCTGCCAGACAGAACTGTGGCTGCATGAAATGAAGGATGTAGGTATATATCTATGGCAACCTCTACCTCATTGTGTCCTTTTATTCTCCCATAAGTTTTCTTTCCCCTACTTCCATCTGAACAGCTGTGTATTTACTTGGATACTTTCATGGGATACTCAGCATTTATTTTTAAAGTAGCTAATTCAGTACAGATCACAGAAATCACTCCTATTTTTGTCTCTCCACATTGTCACTTTTCTCGCTGCCTGTTGTGCGCACTCAATATGAATTAATACACGAATTTCACCTCCTCATGAAAGTAAGATTGCACATCTTGTGCAGTGAATTGGACTGAAATCAACTGCTGCTTCAGTGAACAGAGGAGTTAAAAATTCATGGCAGCGCTGCTGACATCTCAGGTGAGAGGCCATCCTTGCTGAGCCCTTCTGCAGCACCACAGCTGGGGGATGAGCCCAGAGCTGGACAGGGCTAAACCACACAAACTGGGCCATATCCTCCTCCCCAGGGCTGACTCCTACCTCTACCTCACAGGCAGATGTGGTCAGTAAACATCACTACCAAGAGGGAGTGTTTCACACCCAAAGTTGGACAGCAATCAGATGCAATCATGGAGAACTAAAAGGGCAGCTCAGGAGGGACACTAGAGATGAGCTTGAGAGAACTGTGTGAAACTAAAAATGAAGAGATGTATTCTGTGTATCTCTCCGTGGTTTCAGGTCTGGTTTTGGTTTTTTCTCTCCTTTTCCTTAGAAGTATTTATCCTTCGTTGCAGCACCCTGGAGGGATTGTTCTGTATAGCTTCCCCTTGCAAAACTTGAGTGGTTTACTGCTTCTCTGCATCTGGGTCTCGTAGTGAGGAAGGATGGTAAAATTAATGCTTCAGAGTCTTTAGATTTTATTCTGCTCTGAAGACGATGCAGAGGTCCCTTCTCTGTGCCCATCTTAACTCTGCAGCTGCAGAACTTGGTCGTGCACCAGGGAAATGATATTTCCTTGGCTCTCTGCCCAGGGATCAAGTCCGGCTTTCTTCCAGTTAGGCAGCAGCCCAGGACTGGATGCTCACTTTCACTGCAAATTCAAATTCATTTTCCTCTTTTATCCATGGCTTTCTGTGCAAATAGATAGTGATATTCATAAAATCCCCAAGAACAATTACCCTGCTACTTGTGGAAGGTCAGGGCAAGCTCTGTTCAGGGATTATGTATTCCAGCAGGGAAAACAGAGCTGACACGCAGCACTCTTGTTTTTCAATTGCATGCTTAGGGATTTTTTTTTGCTTAATGTTTTTCCACTTTCTCCTTTAAAAGAGAGAATTATATTCCTGACACACTCAGAAAATACATTTGGATTTCACTGTGGAGCTGATTTTTAAAATTTTGAACTAATGAAGAGATAAATAGAATATAAGTTTCTAGAGGCAGAGATTTTTATTTTTTTTTACTGCCCTCCCTTTGTAAAACATCCTCCTCAACTACACCTAGACAAATACCATTTTTTAGTAAACTCATGTTTTATTCTTTAAAGACTCAGAACCTATAAAGAAGTAACATCCTGTATTCTCTTGATACTTTTCTTGCAACGGGTCTTCTAAGCAATACTTGAGTGATAATGATGGAAAAAAATATTTTTCTCTGTTTCTGAGACAAACATTTGTTTTTTGCCAGTAGGAGTGTTTTGTCTGTACTGAGGGCTGGGAGTCATTCCTTATACTCCATTTGCTCTTCCTGTTTTTCACACAACACTGACAAAAAAGACATTTATTGAAGGAGTATTTCTAAGACAAAAAAGAACAAAGGGCATCAACTGAAATGCTAAAAATAACTATATGGAAATACACAACTATTCTGTAAGTAGTACTAATCCCTTAAATATGCAAAATAGTATGGAGATTAAAAAAAACCCAACTATATAGACATATTCTGTGCAAAGAAATTCTTATTATAGTCAGTGTGTTATGAAAACAAAACATTTCTGTAAAATAAATTGTTGATATGAAATTTCGTGAGTGTGCAAGAGTCTCAACGAGAATAACAGTTTTTACATGTATGAGCAGCAAAATTTAAAATCTTTTGAGATTATGATGTATTTATCAGAAATCTTTTGTGATTCATTCTGAATTACAACAAAATACGGTAGCAGCTGCTATTGTGAGGGGAGATGTTATGAAAAAGAAAATAGTGGGGAAAAAGAAGCAACAGGAAAACCCAAATGCTAATGTTGTACTGTGCTTATATGTGTAAGTCTTAAGAAAGAATCCAGAGAAATGCAGGGATTAATCATATGTGTACTACTTTTTGTTCTGCTAAAATGTTTTTTGAATTAATGAATGTACTTGGTACCTTAAAATCTTTTTTGCTGAAAGCAAATAAGACATGGGTTTTCTTGCAAAAATTGAATCAGAACAAGAGAAGAAAACCTGATTTTCTTTTCAAAGTGGGCATTTGTGACTTGCTGAAAAGCAATTTCAGGACTAGGAAGCAAAAGCACACCCATAAATAAGAAGTGATAGGATAATGAATACTGCGTCGCAGCATTCGTTCAGTGCTTTTATAGAATGAATGAGAAAAAGAGAACCCCTCTAAATGTCAGTGGCCCAACAAGATTTTGTGAGATGCTGTGTACATTTTCAAAAAGGATTTAAGAAAAAGAAGTTATTCACTGGATTTTGTTTTCCTTTTCTTTCATGTCTTCTGCTTGTTTGCATGAGCTCTATTTGATTGTAATTCTTTGCATCCTTATCAGTAGTTGTTCATAGCCCTTTCTAGAGCTGATTTTTTTTTTCTTCTTTTTTTTGAGTAAGGTATCATGAACTCTGTAGAAAACCTGGGAAACCCTTATTCCCTTCTATTTTGACATCTCTTTTCCTTTATGACAAACCTCAAGCCCCTTTCAGTTAATTAGAATTATTACCCTCATTTTACGTAGAGAAAAACTGAAACCCAAAGAAGTTTCAAGATTTGCTGTTTCTCATTAAGAGTGCTTCAAGCACTCAGGGAGGATCTCCTACCACGTAGTCCTTTACTTGCATCCAAGCTTCTTGCTTGGATGAAATCTGTTTCTTCCAAGTACTGGAATAAGAAAAGGCATAGATCAAGTGTGAAGGAGGTTTAGAAGTCCTTGTTAATTTGGTGGAAGTGTTTTATATCCTCATTAGTAAACCCAATACTGTATGTACTCTGTAGTTCAGATTTCTGTTTATGGAGTGCTTATTACCTTGGACTGCAGCTCTCTGTATGAAGACATGGAAGGTGAAACTCAGTGGGAGAGGTGTGTTTGGAAGGCAATACTTATATTTGCACTCAGCTAAAAGAAGATGTAATGTTTTGCCTTTGCTGTGTCACTTTCACTTAGATTTATTTTCTTACTACATCTGATAACAAATATCAAATTGTTGGAAGGAAACCACAGGAACATAAGACCATAAAATGAATGCCTTAAATTTGTCTAAAAAAAAAAAAATAAAAGGAAGGGGAAGGTGGAGGAGAACCCCTTCCAACTTTGTATGGTTTTACTAAAAAAAATTGTGTTTAAAATCAGAAATTTCTTCATCCTTCCTGTCTCAAGATACTTTTTTTTCCTCTCATGATTGATGTTATTTGTAGGAGACTTCTGTATTTGAATCAGCTGTGGGGTTTTTTTTGTCTGTCAATTACTTTGTTAGGAAAAATGTATACTTGCTTTGGCTGAAAAGGATGTCTTCCTATTTCCTATTGAAAAAGTCATGTTTCAGCCAAAAGAAATAAATAGAAGTCTGAAAGAGGGGCAGAAAAGCCAGAACTTTTCCTTTTCAGTATTTTCAAAATGAAACATTTTGCTGTTTCATTTTGAACTGAAGACTGTTTGAAAACTGCCCATGTGTTTTTATATAAAACCAAAATAATCTTAGGAAAAATAAAATGCATGGTTTTTGGTTGATCATTTGTTTCCATAATCAATCTTTGTAGTGATTTTTTGATGTTCTTATTTTTCATTTTCCTCTACAAATTCCTACTTTGGGAAAAGGAGTAGTGAATATTTTGAGTTAATAAGTATATGGATACTAGCAAACTCCTCCATAACAACCACATAGGATACTTCCTGTGAAGCAAAATTGCCAGAATTGAGAAAAAAATTGTGTATAGCTATTTGACTGCATCATTTATCTGAGGTGCTCTTCTTAAGTAAAATCAATGCTATTTTTACATTTCCCTAATGGGAACCTATTAGGCTAAGTACACAGGCATTTTTAACCTCAGACACATTGCAGGGGCAAGTCAGTACTGGATTCAATCCAGCATATTAATGAGGAGCATGAAAATACAGGATCCTGTGTCTGGGTGGCTTGGTTACTGGATTTGGAAGTACTTTGTTGGTGCACTGTGTCACATTGAGATTCTAATCTAGGGGATAGTTTAAGTACTTCCCTCTTCAGTACTCCATCTAGAATCTTTTTGCCCACTTGACAGTTATTATGGAGCATCTTTTAACACTTGTGTTCAGAATTCTTGCCTTTTGGAGCTCTTAGATGTCCATAAAAAAAAAAAAAAAAAAAAAATCAGAGTTGAAACTTGGCTCCAAATTTCTTTAATTTGAATGATGAATAATCTGCTAGGCCATTGAAGGTCTACTGGCTTTAAAGTCAATACAGATGCAAACAGCAAAGCAGTCTAGGCAAGTCTGACTGTATGAGTGAATGCCAAGTGAACAGAACAGAGAGAGAAACTCGAAGAGCGGAGAAGGAAGTAGTGGTTTAGATTTGTTCTGATTTGGGAAGCAGCTTTTTAGAACAAGGAATAGAATGATCAAGTTCAGAATGGAAACATACCAAAATGCGTAGAGACACAACCCAATATGCTGCTAGCAAAAATGAGGTGACTTTGTGCTTCTCATGCTGCAATAAGTATCCCATTAGTTTTCTGTCACCTCAGAAACATTAGAAAGATGAGGAGAAAGTGTTTAGGCCAGACCTCAGCATAACCAGCTGCCTCTGACGCAGTCCAAGTATGTTCATCTGTTCCCAAAAGAAAAGAGAATGTTCCTCTCTACTTCCAAAACATCTGGGAGGAGGTCAAACCACAAGTGTTGGGGAGTCAGAGGAGTAATGGATTCAAATACAGTTGTTTTTCAGTTAAAACATTTTCATTGAAAACTTTCAGGTTTAATATTTCACCTTTCCTCACTTTAAAAATATTCCTCACTTCCTTTCTCTCTCCTCTCCCACAGTGTCATATTAGCTTTTTGTTAGGCAGAAGTCTGAATTTAAGCAAAATTACTGTTGTAACACCACCGCACCCTATGCCCGCTAATTAAAGATATTTTTAAAAATTGCATGTCTGCAAATGGGAAAAGAAAAGTTGTGAAAGAGAAGAGGTAGGAAGAAGAAACTGCACACACATTCCATAGCAGTCAGTAACTGAAAGCTGGAGCGGCAAGTTGGGATAAAATCACTGTTATCCAAATTATCTCCTCTTTTGCGTGTGTCTTGTGGCTGGGAGAGAGAGAGAATGAGGAACAATGCTGAAAGCTTTCTGTGAATTTTTTCATTTACTGAACTTTGTTGTTGCTTGGTGGTATCAATTTGTGCTTTCTGGGTTTAATTATTTGGGAAATCTTTGGCTTCTGCACTGTTAGAATTCTTAGGCAAAGAGATTAGTATGCCATTCCCAATTACTTTGGCACTTTGGGACAGAAAAGGAGCTAAACATGAGACTGTCCCATTTTTTGTCAACTTTTCACACAAAGCAACCACGATATATTTTAAAAATACTAAAATAATAAAATTCAGTTAAAAAATGTGGAAGCTAGTACACCCCCTCAAAATATTGCATTGCTTAAGCAGCAGACTCAAGAGATTGAGTCATGAGCTGTGTTAAAGCACTCAGCAAAGCTTAGAATCAGCTTTTTAACCTGCTGCTCTTTTGACGAGTGAACGTATTTCAATAGGACTCAAACTGATAAAATATATTGGTTTACTCTTCCTCTAGTCATTATGATCCCTGTCATTTGGAAAATGTTGGTAATGCTGTTACCATTATTTGTAGGGCTCTAGTTAACCAGATTGGAAATCATTAGTACTTGGGGGGAAATGTGTTTGACATCGCTAAGTGTAAGAAATGTACTAGATACTCATGTGAAGCTCTGCCTATTGATCATTGTAAACCAAGAACCAGCAGTGAGATAAAAGCAGGTTCCAACTATTGCTGCACTGTGTGCTTCTTCAAGCACATGTGCTCCCCAAGCCTTTCAGAAAGGGCAGAAGAGTGTCTCCACTTGTTCTCCAAAAGGTTTCTTCAGAAAAGGTTTCCCGTCCCCTGGCAGCTGGAGGTTTGGCACTTTGGAAATGGTTAGCCCAGGACTCCAGAGAAGACGCCACAAGGAGTCATAAGGAGTTCATATGACTCATGCCATAAGTTTGCAGTGGGATGCCTGATCTATGTTTGGTCTGTGTTCTGATTTATGTTTTTTTACTCAGCTCCAGCTCATGCAGGCAGGGAGCTGAAGTGGCTGCAAAGAGCTCACTCTCAAAAGGTTTCTGGCCTGTTGTCTTTATGGGCCTAATGTGATCAATATGGGGCTTATATTCTGTTTTGCCATATAGAATGATGGCTATGTGAGGAGTGTTGAATTTGAATATGGGAGTAATTTATGGATAGCAACATGGCATTTGTTCTGCAGCCTTGGGAATGGTATACCAACCTTGGAGGAGTGTTTACCTGTGACACAGGCGCTCCAGAACTCCTCTAACAGCCACAGGCAGGAGTGGAAAAGGCAAGTGGGGCTGGAATCCTGCCCAATAACTTTTTCACCCCGGTGTTAAGCGGTGTTGAATCTAAAATACCTTTTTTTTTTTAATGGAATCTTTTTCATTTACTACTTTATGATGGTTTCAGTTGAAGCCTGCACATCTCAGCATCTGGCTAAACTTCAGGAAACGACTCTGTAATATGGAGAGCAAAGCAATGGACTAAATTTCAGTGAGAGGTTGACCAGTGCTAATGATGGTAGGCACAATTGGCTGAAAAGCCCTTCAACAGACTAGCTGTAGCTGAATTAAGCAACATGTAACATAGCCTTCAAATGGCATTGGATAAAACTTGAGCTCCCATTCCTGGTTTTCTTGAGCCCTTGTCAAGATCCAGAATAGCTATGGATCTACCAGCTTGCCTGGGTTCGTGTTGTGAGCTGTCAAGACACCTCCACTCTTGGGCCTCCATGCAACAACAGTAGACATGACTCAGTTTTTCTAAAAATAAGCAGACTTTTGCATTTGATCTGTTGTAATTAAAAGGGTGACTGTAAAGTGATCTTAGAACACTTACAGATTAAAAGTAGTCAGTCCCCTTCCTCCTCCCACTTGGACACCAGTGCAGATAACTCCTTGGATATATAAAACATTGAATTTGCAGAAACATGCAAACGTTTTGATAAATCGCAAGCATCTTTTGGTGTCTCAAAGCATATTAAAATGTTACAGTGAAACAAATCAGCATTCTCATTCTTTATTCCTGGTTTTGAGGATACACTTTGTAAACTATGGAGAAAACAGATAATTATGTCTACGAATGAGGAGAGTTGGAATATTGCTGCACTGCAGTGCGCAATTAATGATATTTATCTCTCACATAAGGCTATACCCTTTTCCTATATAAATCTCTTCTTTTGCAGTACATAGTAATCCAGTAACTGCTATCTCCATTTTTCCCATACAGAAACTGAAACTCTACATGAACATGGAGAAAACATCAAATCTGTTTCAAATTTTTTTGCTAGACTTAGAGTTCTGTATGTAGGCAACATATAGGTCCCCACTGCACAAAATTTAGGCCACATGTTCATAATGATTCTCTCACTAAGTCTGTGATATTTGCTTGATTTTATAGAGCTCTCTTGATTTTTGGCTCTGTTGGGATTTTACTTCAAATACTGTAAGACACGGAAAAGTAAGGAACCACCTATTTTATGTCATTCGCTGCCACCTATAAATTCTGAAAATATTTATCAATCTCCCTAACCACTGCAAAATTATAAGCAAACCAAGAAATTATAAAACAGAAGCTTAACTGAGAGGAGGATGAAGTGGGTAAATTAAGGAAAAAAAAAAAGAGTTATACTACTATTTTCATATTTCTTATTTGACTTGAAAAATGTCAAACAAATATATATTTCAAGGTTTTGTGAGCACACTGTAGAAAACCCCTCAGCTCTTTTAGCAAAGGGTAACTTATGTTTTGTCAGCACTGTAATGTCTAAGGATGAATAAGCACTTGTTCCTGGTAACTTCACTTAGCTGTAGACTAAAACCTGGTTTAGAAAACAGTAGATTGACAAAGACAAGCTTGAAACCATTTAAGATATTTGGATTTGGATTTTTGGCAGGAAGCTCTTCCTTACACACTTGCATTAAAAAAAAAATAAATTGTCATAGTACCTAAAATAAACAAGAGAGTCATTATTTTACAAGACAGAAAAGAGTAACTTGCAGTGTAACAGATCTCGCTATATATAGGTTGGGGGTTTTTTTAATCAACACTGATCTTTTCAATTGGTTGTCTATGATTTAGAGAAGGAGGACCTTTGAAATACCATAGAAACCCATGATTTAAGAGACTTAAATGATTTACATGCATAAAACCAATCACTTTACAATATTATTTTGAAAGAGTTGCAGCATAAACAGAAAGACATAGTTTAAACTTTTTTGCAAATTGGTAAGCATTCAATATTGATGGCTTTTCCCTTGTTTTTGTAAGTACCGTAATGTATTTCTTGAGACTGTAGGTGACATGAATAGTTTAGTCATTCAGTTTAGATAAAACTATTAGATGCCTATGCTTTTGGATAAGCCTTAGCCTGCAAGTGCAGGCAATATATCAGGTATTTAGTTAGCTTTCCACCTGTTACATTCTATAGGGAGCAATCCTGGCTATAAGTTGAAGATCTAGCAATGAATAGATCAGTAAATGGCAATTACTGCTATAGCTGTTTGGCTTTGGCTCTCCCGTTTTAAATGAATGATACAGCTGCCCACTTTTGTGGCACTTGGCTCCTTTGTTTTATGTGTCTGCCTATCTGAGGAAAAGCAGCATGCTCCTTCATTGAAGAATAGGAGCCTTTGGAGGATACTAGTGTAACTGAAGTCCAAATGCATTTCTGGGGACAAACACAAGTCTCTTCCTCAGAAATTCTCATGATGACAGATGAAGCTTACTTCTCTGAAGTGAAATTCTGAAACCTGCCTCATCTCTTTCAAGTGGAAAGCACCTAGATCAGGAAGGTATGGTGAAGAAAATTGTCTGGTTCTGTTAGGTTTCACTCTTTATATATCTTGCTCTAAGTTGACTATCTGGATGATGTTTCCCGAAAAATGGGTCTGCTGTCTGAGGGAAGAATGTTGTGTCCTTACAAAAATAAAGATGTGGAATAGGGAAGAGAAAATGCCGCATTCAAAAAAGTAGGCCTCAACTTGGCAGTAGGCAGCTATTCTTCAGGTAATACTGCCAGTTCAGACACATTTAAAGTCATAAGTTGCACTATGTTTGCTTAACTAGGTTTTATATTACCACTGTAATGGTAAAGCTTTTAGAGAAACTCTGCTGATGTCAGTTAAGGAATCTGACATTTTTATCTGTAGTGTTCCTAATCTGAAAGAATTAGTTCTCTTGTTTTCACACCTAATTTCTGAAAATGCTGTGACTGGACCTGATTGTAAAAGCACTGTAATATAATACCTGTTGACAGAGCTGATTAAGACTGAAAGCAGAAGCAAGTAAGTAGCCCAGTATATGTCAAAGGTCACTGAAAGTGTATTCAAGGCTGCTGATGTAAAGCAGCTCGATATTCTCCTATCTATAGATGTTTTGAAAAGTGAATTGCTCTTTAATGGAATTCTCTTTTCATTGGACTGTCACCACTTACTGCTCTATTATCTGTTCAGTTCTTATATATTTCCAAAAACATGCCTTGTTCTGCAGAATCAAAGTTTAAAAACATTGAAACGATGAAAGTTTGGAAAAACATTGTAGCTGTTACACAATGTGCTAGCTGACTTTCTCATTGTGAACAAAAGCAGTTATTGTAGAGGTCCTATTTTATGCAAAAGCACAGTTCTTTTCTTTTGCCTCAAAGGATGGATAATTTCTATTTTAAAAGGAAAGGATACACTTGACCTCCATAATCGTTTTGTGTTGGAAAGACTGAACCATCCATATTTAACACTGCTACTAGCACTTCCTCTTTCAGGAATGCATGGATTTCTCCGTTTTTACAGTGTGTCCTGTATTTTAGTTTGTGCACAACCTGACTTCACATTGATAGCAAAATTATCATTAGTTGCATAGGAGAGGGAAGAAGAAGTCAAAAAAGAACAATAGGATTAAGTATACTGAACATTTGAGTGCCTGACTTGCCTGAGTGCAATGTCATGCAAATATATATCCTTGATGATGAGCCTCATAAAGCCTTCTTCTTATTGAAAGTGTCAAACATTTTTTTCTATGTAAAAAGTGAAGTTACTTATTTTTGGTTTGTTCAATATAATCTAAAAAGATTTGTAAAACCTCCTCAGGTGTTTAATATTTGTGTTAAAAATATGGTTATTAATCAGACTAAAAATGAATAGAGTGACCTCATTTTGAAAAGCTTCTCAATAATTTTGTTGTGAAATGAAAGTGATTCCAGCAGGATTTTCTTCCTGTAGTAAGAATGGGAGCATGTATTATTATTCACCACAGTATCCTGATGAGACAAGTTAGTCTCTAGGCTTCAGCAAATGAGGCAACTGCCTAGGGCAGGGACTGCTAGAAGGGCTTAAATGTCCTTGGCTTCACTCTCTGTTTTCCCTCAGCACAGGTGAGTCTTGGGAGGGATTGCATTCCACAATCACATCTGGCACCAAAGATCTGCAGTGCACACTTTTGCTTTTTATTGTGTAACGTACCAGTTATCACTTGATGTGTTGCTGCATGACAGGATGGTCTGGATCTGGACCATAAAAAGATATATCTCTGGACTCCACCAAGGTCTGAGGCATGTTATCTTCTGCAGTTTCTCTGCAATTCCTGTATTCCTTTGTCCTACCTCTAAGGAGCAAACATAGCAGGCTGTTATGTTTCTGAGCTCAACAACTGCCTGCTCTTTGGGAAGGAAGCTGTTGAATTGCTCTCTACTGAGCAGATCTTGAGAAAAATTACCTAGCACTCCTTACTAAAGATTAAGTACCGTGGGACTGTGACCTATGCATACGTGTGTGTACAAATACAGATAAAGGGAAGGAAGAGGAGAGAATGATGAATGGGAGATGGGAGAGTGTTCCTATTAATTGCTTCTGTTTCTCCTTGACGAATAAAGTCTACTTGGAGAGATGTTTGAGCAATAGGTGACTGCACTAGAATATGAATGGGTACAATATGGTCTTTATGTTGCCCTTTGTAAATGGATTATTGCCTTGTGGCTGTGGTTTACTGTCACTAGCGTGTTCTGCTTGTAAGCAGAAGGTTGTGCCTCACAAGCAATTTTCTAAAAATGGAAAATCTCTCCCTTACGTATCCATATTTAAAAAAAAGAGATGCTGGCTGGTTTTATGCAGACAGAACATGTCAAAGGTAGATGCTGGCTTCATATAATGTAGTTATATTTGAATTTTGCTTTTAAATAAAACAAGCAAAATTTGTACCATATTTCAGTGTGGAGGTCATGAAAATGTGTGTCTCATCTAATAATAAGTAAAGGACATCTGGTTATACCATCCATCAGTCTATCGCCTAGAGCAAGAGATATTCAAGTTTGACGTGTCTGTTTTGGGAGCGGGGAGGAGAAATAGCAGGCTATTTTATTAAAATGCAGGAGCTGAAGTTGTTGCTTTGTTTTATTTTGGTGGTGTTTTGTTTTCCCACACAAATAATTTTTTAATTGCATGTACTGTGTTCACTGTTTGTGAATGCTACCAACAAAACCAATCAAGTAAAACTTCCCAAAAGATAACACTTAAATAAAATAATTTGAACATTAAGAATGTTGATCATTATTTTTTAGTATTATTCTAGCTATAAGTTACTGAGGGTTGAGAATTTTCTTCTCATTAATATTCAAAAAATATCCTAAAAGCCTAAATAACTTTATTTACACTTAAAGATATTGACAGTGCTCTCCTAGATTTGAGCATGGGTCAGAATTACAGGCTAGATTGCCTGTGTTTAATAGTTGCTGCTATGTTGGTGATTAATTCACAATATTAATATTGTATTCATATTGTGTAATTAGGATTAGTCCTAATGAAAATGAGAATCATTGGGAATAAAAAAATAATTTACAATTCTAAAATAGCATTGAGCATCACTAAAATAAATTGTTTTCTAGCTTTTTGGTATTGCTATGTAATCAGTTCATAAAGATTTCTAAATTTTTGAAAACAGAATGTGAATATTGAGTTCTCCTTTGACACCAAAAAGTTTCTTGCTGCCCAGGTTGTTGTTTCTTTCTTTCTTTTTTCTCTCTTCAAAAGAAGAATATCTTTCAAACAAGCTTTCTGGTTTTACATCTAAATCTCTTTGAATGCTCCTGATTTATTTGGTGGAGTTACTTACTGCAGGCTATGTTGTCTACCTTGTTTGAAAGAGGCGTAGGAAGAAAATGTGTTTAGTATATGAAGAACAGCTGATAACTTCCTTTGATTCTTTTTTGATTATAGACTTGCACTTGTCTATATTGTCCCCCTGATGATGTTGGTTCAAATCGTTGCGCTACAAGTATGAATACAAGTAACTGGAATTTGGATAA
Source organism: Psilopsiagon aymara (assembly GCA_024733675.1). Classification (NCBI taxonomy): domain Eukaryota; kingdom Metazoa; phylum Chordata; class Aves; order Psittaciformes; family Psittacidae; genus Psilopsiagon; species Psilopsiagon aymara. Next base: position 2,362 of record JANRGW010000898.1, on the reverse strand, counting down.
ATACAGAGGTGGCTTTGTTGTAATTTCTAAAAGTCTACTTCTCTGATACATAATGAATATATTAGAATTTTTCATTTTGAGATTTTTTCAAATTTTGTTTTTTTTGACTATTAAACTTGAAGCATTAAGTTTGATTTCTATGTATGAAATCTGAAATAAGTCTTTCAGGAAAGTTAAAGTAGATTTACAGTTCAGATTAAAGATTCAAGAGAGGGAAAATATGTGAGAAGTTATTTTTATGAAGATGAATAGCAGAAAGAAATTGATGCTTCAAGAGAAGAAAGTGGGAAGTGGAAGTTTTTTTTCCTTTGCCTTGCTTTGAAGATGAAATGAATTATTAATAAACCTAAAATGGTTCTGTGATTGGAGATCCTGCCTTTTGCAGATTAGAGTTAGAACAGTTATTCTCAATGGTTAAGACCAAGATCTATAACCCTAACATTTGTGAGGGTCATGACCTAAAAAGACTAGCCACCAGCCATCTCAAGGGCAGAAGAGAGGGAGAAACAGCCTCCACTTCGTTTGTGGAGGCTCCAGAGAATATAAAATTCTAACTCTTGCAGAGCTGTGGCTCCAGTGCAGCAGCTGGGCAGCTATGGTGTCACTTGCTCCATCAGCAGATACTAACCAGACTCACTCATCCAGCAGTCTTTCTGGAGAGAGAAAGAGAAAGGTCTGTGCATTCAGAATATTGCCACTGCTCCAGCTCTTGCAACATTTGTGAATTGAAAGAAAAAGTACAAATATGTGAAATATGTTTCATTATGTGTATTCAGTAGGCGTTATTAAAAAGGCATATGTCACACTGAGAACCAAGCAATTTGCAATTCTGATGCTCTGGAAAAGTGCTCTGCTTTCCATGTTATTGTCCAGGGTAACTATGCTGTATAGGCAGGGGAGTATCAGAAATAGTTCTTCTGGACATGCTGATTGGCATAAAAATAAATAATAGAAATAAAGAAAAAACCTTTCCTGTATGATGATCATACAATCATAGAATGATTTCGTTTGGAAAGGACCTTAAAGATCACCCAGTTCCAACATATTGCCATGGGCAGGGACACCTTCCATGAGACCAGGTTGCTTAAAGACCTGTCCAGCCTGGCCTTGAATATTTCCAGGGATGGAGCATCTACAACTTCTCTGGGCAATCTGTTCCAGTGTCTCATCACCCTCATAGTAAAGAATTTCTTCATAAAGTCTAATCTCTTTCAGTTTGAAACCATTCTCCCTCATTTTGTCACAACATGCCCTTGTAAAACGTCCCTCTCCAGATTTCTTCTTGTACTGGAAGGCTGCTGGAAGGTCTCCCCTGACCCTTCTCTTCCCTAGGCTGAGCAATCCGATCTCAACCTGTCTTCATATGAGAGATGCTTCAGGCCTTGGATCATCTTTGTGGCCCTCCTCTGGACTCGCTCCAACAGGTCCACATCCTTTTTATTTTGGGGGCCCAAAGCTGGATACAGTGCTCTAGTTAGGGTCCCATGAGAGTGAAGCAGAGGGGGAGAATCACCTCCCTCGGTTTACTAGCCATCTCCTTTTGATGCAGGCCAGGCTATGGCTGGCTTTCTGGGCTGGGAGTGCACATTGCCTGGTCATGTTTTGGCTCTTGTCAAGCAACCACTCAAAGTCTTTCTTCTTAGAGCTGATCTCAAACAGGTCTTTGCCAAGCCTATAGTTGTGCTTGGGATTGCCCTGACCCAGGTGCAAGGCTTTGCACTTGGCTTTGTGAGGCTTGCCCAAGCCCACTTCTCAAGGTCCTTGTGGATGGCAACCCTTCCCTCCAGCATGTCTACTGTACCTCACAGCTTGGTGTCATTGGCAAACTTGCTGGGGGCACACTCAATCCTACTGTCCATGTTGCTGACAAAGATGACAAACAGTGCTGGTCACAATACTGACTGTCCCCTACGGTCACTGGTCTTAGACATCAAGCTGTTGACTAAAACTTTTTGGGTGTGACCATCCAGTGGATTCCTCTCTCACTGAGTGGTCCATCCATCAAATTCATGCCTCTCCAGTTTAGAAACAAGGATCATAGAATCATAGAATAGTTTAGGGTTGGAAAGGACCTTAAGATCAGCTAGTTCCAACCCCCCTACCATGGGCAGGGACACCTCCCGCGAAACCATATCACCCAAGGCTATGTCCAACCTGGCCTTGAACACCACCAGGGGTGGAGCATTTACAACTTCCCTGGGCAACCCATGCCAGTGCCTCAACTCACTTACAGTAAAGAATTTCTTCCTCATATCCAATCTAAACTTCCCCTCTTTAAGTTTTAACCCGTTACCCCTTGTCCTATCACTACAGTCTCTAGTGAAGAGTCCCTCCCCAGCATCTCTATAGGCCCCCTTCAGAT
>JANRGW010000897.1:0-19287 GCA_024733675.1 Psilopsiagon aymara | reverse complement strand
AATAAAGAACGGGGGGGATGGGAGGGGAAAACAAATTTTCGTTTATAGTGACAACAAAATATTAATTGAAAATATAGTTAATTCAAAAAAGCAGAATGTATATATATTGTGATATTAGGTTGATAACGTATAGTGATGCATTATGTGACACTATCAGATTTTTAAATCCAGTTCGTTCTATTTATCAACTCTTAATGTATTGCAGGAAATAGAATCTAAGCATCTGAACTTGGCTGGTGAGATGGTTTGTGTAGTATCTCTAACACAGGCTCCTCCAAAGAAACAGACTTTGCCTGGACTTTCTTCACCATGCAGTATAGAAAACAGCCACTGGATGGAGCGTTTGATCAAAGAGCCAGAAACACGCGTTTTTTCGAATAGCAGTGAGAACATTGGAAACGTTAGCATTGAAGCAGCAGTGAAATCAATGAATAATAGGCAAATACCAGGAGTACCAGAGTTACCAGTTGCGAAATCACTAGGAATGCCTGTAAATTCAGCCTTTGAACTCCCCTCGCAGAAAGTCAGCAAAATTATACCGATTTTCAAGGGAAAGTTGATGCAAATGAATGGAAGGACCACATATCATATGGATGGGAAGAGAAGAGAAAGTACTGAAAGACATTCACCAACAAAAATTATGGGTGTTTCACCTTCTATGCTGTCTGGATGCAAGCCCAGCATCATTCAGGTTTACAAACCTGTTCAAAATATGTCAGCTAAAAATCCTGCTCATAGTGGTGTACTTCAGGAAACAAACACTAAAACATACATAAAACATGGTGCACCTGTATTTCGATGGAAAACCGAGTCTGCTGGACAGATGAATAGTTCTGATTTATCTGATAACTCAGCTTTAAGTGAGAATTCAAGTGAAGCCAATCACCGAATGGCAAGTTTTCCTTCCGTTCTCAAGAATGTTGGGTCAGTGCTTCAGAAATCAAACATCAGTCTAAGTCTGAATGCATATGAATCTCCTCTTTCCAGTGCAAGAAGGGGAAAAAGGCTTACAAGTCAAGATACCATGCAAGTCCTTCAGAAACAAAACCAGTCAAAGAAGGTACATTTGCAGATTTGTAAATTAGACAATGAAATGACAAAATCCATTTTATCACAGCAACAAAGAAAGAGATCAAATGAAAGAGCAGGGTTAAATATTAATGAATCTGTCTTAAATGATACAGCATGCATCGCCAAAAATGAAGAAAGTAAAGCAGCATGCCACTACATGGGCTATATTGCTGAGGCAACCAGTCATCATTCCAAATCTAACTTTGAACAGGTATGGTAAATAACAGCCTCATTCTCACTGGTTCTCACAAATTCAGTATATTCTGAAGCAATATTAAGCAATAAAGAGCATGACTTTCATTGTGTTCTACCATCATTCTCAATATAGTTTTCTAAAATTTCTACCATACAAGTTAATGTTTTCAGCCACTGATGTTTGGGTTTTTTTTTTTTTTCTGAAAGGGAAAATGTCTTACTGTGTTATCTGAGATAGACACTTTTTTTTTCTATTTGGGACTTTTAAGATGGGATAATTAGTTTTCCTTTCTTTAAGCCAGTTTATCAGGGAATCAAGATTTATGGGAGGTTAAATGCTAAAGGTACTTCACAACCTAGATTTTTTATGATGCTGTCTGCTTTTTAGTAAAATAAATAGCTGATCTTATTTCAGCACAATTTTTGTGGGGATGATAATCCCACAGATTGGGAACGTGTGTGAAATGTGTTGTGCTTCTGTTTTCACCTATAAAATGTAATTTGGTAGGTTATTTAATCTTTGTGTTATGAGGGCATCTTTTGAAAAAGTAGGCCATTTTAACAGCTAGGAAAATACTGGTGGCTTTTTTTTTTTTCTAATAAAGGTATACTTTTCTATACTTTAAGATTATTGCAGGGAACAAGTATCTGACATGGGAAACACTGCTCTCAAAACTGACTTCCTCAGTCAAGGAGAGCAACGTGGAAGAATTTGTAAAGAAAAGTTGTGCCAGAAGAAGACAGGTGAAAACCCCCATACACATACACCCCCTAGTCCTGTAGACACGGGCCTGAATTAAGAGAGAAAAAGGAAAGATTGTTGTGGGTTGGTTGGTTGGTTATTTTTTTCATTTTAGCATGTTCAAGTTAAGATGGGGAAGTCCTCTCTGTATAAAAATTAATCTTAACCAGGATAAAATTAACCTTAACCATTAGTTATGTTACTGGTCCTTCAAACATGCTCTGGTTATAATTATTTACCCACTGTACCTACAAACATATTTGTCACGGAAATTATATTTCCATTGGAAAATAACTTTTATTAATTATTCCTCGTATCATTCAAATAAGCATTTCACTCAGAAACAACTTTTTAGTTCAGCTGTTAGCTTAGTATTACTGCTTGATTTGCTTTACTGGGGTTTTGCCTTTGGTTTGGGTTGGTTGTTTTTTTTTGTTAGCAGAAAGAAGAAAGTTCAAAGTTAAAGAGAGCCAAGAGAAGTAAGCCTTCTATTTAGGATGTTCTGGAGTACTGAAAGAAAACCCTGGGTATGCTCATTACAAATTTTAAGTATTGTTCTTTATTAAAATAGTATCACATGTCTGTAATAGTTCCTACTCTTCTGGATCTTAATAATGATATCAGCAGTCTCCAAAGGAATTACTTTACTGAACAAATGGTTTCCAGAAGCTAAGATTTGTTGTTTATTGGACACTAGCAAATAAAGCTTTTCTTTTTTTCTTTTCCTTTTTTTTTTTTTAATTTTTTATTCATTGAATACAAAGGCATCTTGTACTTAGTAGAGCTTAGAATTTGGCTTAAATTTGTATTTTGATTGACTTATTTTCTTTCAGACTAAAATAATCCTGGGTTTTGTGCTGCTGAGTTTCATTTGAATCTGAGCTGAAGTTAAAACCATAAACCATTAAAGTGAAGCTATGTATATTATTTAGTACCATTACATGAAATGGGGCAAGGACAAAATGGCCTGTCATATGAAATTAATAAATTTAGTTTTGTAACCAGATATTTTAGCCCACATCGTGGGTTGTTGTTGACAATCGTCCTGCAGGATAGAACGAGCTTTTCCTTTGAATGTTCCTTTGAATATTAAGGATACGTCCAGCATATGAAACCCACCAGTTTTATTGACCTAATGCCTATCACAAGTTAGTAGTAGTAAAACATGCAGGAAAGAGTAACCTATACAGTGAACTGTTTCAGATATAAATGGAAGTATATTTGTTCCAAAGAAAATATTGATGTAAACAAGATGATCACACAGACACAACAGCACAAAAATGTGTATTATACAAAACTAGTAGAAAAACATAGAAATAAAGAAGCAAAATATGAACTCTGCATCTTCTACTCTGCCTTTTGGCTTCAACATAACTGATAACAAGTAGCCAAATGTGCATTTTGTCTCAGAGATGCACTTTATGATCTTCCTTTCTTTGTGTCAATAAATTTCTTCCAGTAAACAGGAGATCAGTTGTTTGCTTTCCCTAATGAAAATCAGTTGTACAGATGGAACTTTTCTTTATAAGGCCTTCATACTTCATTATTAAGCCTGTCTTGTTCCTGAGTCTGGCATTTCATCTTTCCTGCTTCAAGCCAGGCAGTTCAAGCATGGTGCTTCTTCAGAGATGATCTGTTTTAGCAGTTCAGCATAGATAGGTCCGAAGTCTCTGACTGAGTCACTGAGGACTGATAAATAGAAATGGTGTCTCTGAGAATGGTCAGAACTTAACATTTTTACTTAAATAAAATCTCTTTTTTTTCTTATGTATGAGTTAAATACCACATGATCAAGTTGATTGTGGTAGGTGATGCTTAAACCCTGGGGAGAAACACCATCTTCCATAAAGTGTTTAAAATATGGGTTCTTCATTGATGTTAATGACTTAAAAAGAAGACTGGAGCTAAAATAACTTTTGCTATTGGATAGGTGCCTACAGTTCTGATTCTGAACAGCTTTGCTCTGAATTTCTTTGTTATATATTACTACACATGCATGTTTTCATTTGAAAATGAAAAGAGTGCATGTTTTCATTTGAACACTTGAAAATTACTTAAAAGTTTTCAAATCTACTATGTACCAAGACTAGTTGGTGAGAAGGTCTCACAATGTAATTCAATGATATAGTCAACAGGAAGAATTTGGATCTATAATTCATGACAATAAAAACATTTTTTTTACAATTATCTTGCAAAAAGTGTCAGTTTTTATGGCTAAAGTGCCAAGCTGCTCAGCCTCTTAACTTGTCCAGGAAATCACAGCATAATTCTGATTTACTTTTTCTTTTGCTGATGAAAATAGTGAGTATGTTAGTAAAGCAATGTGCAAGTAGTATTTAACATTTTAAGAAACTGAAAATTTGATTCTAACACTAAGTCATTCTCATTCATTCTGGTTTTACCCATATGCAGACAACCCCCCATTCTCTGAGGAAGGATGTGGGCTTTTCTTTGGCATAAAAAGAATAGCTAGATATTAAGTATGAATTTGAGATACTCGTCTTCTGCCCCCATATTTAGTGATCTAGACTACACTGGGTACATTGTTCTTTTTCAAGACTGTGCAGGTTGGGCCAGTGGAACCTCCAAAGCTGCTGAGGTGCCCAATCCACAAAGTGGGGGCAGGATACCTGCTATAGTGAGATCTGTAGAGTCTGTTGGGTATGTCTACTAGATTCCCATGGAATTTCATAGGAGTTTTGACATCTAAAACAGATGTAGACAGCTAAATGTAGGTGGTCTAAATCTGGAGCTCAAAACCATTGCAAGAGTCAGACTTGAACAGTTATTCAGTTATTCAAAAAGACCTGCATGATTAAAGAGTTTTCAGAAGCAGTCTATAGATCCTTTTTAAGCTATTTTATATTTGCTATCAAATTGGAATAAAAAGTCTCCATGTTTGGTCCTTCATTAACAAAAGTTATCATTTTCAAGGTAAAAAGGAAAGTTTGGCTTCAAAGACCAATCAGAAGAAAGAGCTTCCAAAGGAGAGTGTATACTAGTACTGAATGACATTTTGAAAGAAGGATTTGAATCATTACAAACATTGGTGCTAGAACAGACATGTTAAAAAGAGCAGTGCTGAAGTTACCAAGCCTTTTCCACTGCTCTGAAAAACTCTTCCTGTTACTTTGCTCCTGTGTTGTCATATGATAACAATTTTTTGGTTTAGATACCAAATTTCATTTAGCAAATGAGAATCTACAGATTCATTACATGAAGTAATAATAGTATTATTTTACATGAAAGAAATAGCTGCCATTACTGTAAGGATATTGTGTGAACACAAGGTAAAGAAAGGGATCCACACAACTGGAATTTAGTAAAAATTCTTAGCAGTTTTGTATAAAGGGCTAGAGACTATTGGACTATTTCTTCTAAAAAATGGATTGTCCCAGGCCAACATTTAGGAATTTCTCTCCTAATTAGAAGGATATGATACAGAGATTTCCACAATGCCATCTTTCAAATGCTTTCTGGAAATATTAGGCTAAAATAATACCTTTTAAGATACAGAAATAGAATAGCTTCAGCTGTTATTTTTAAGAAACAGTTTTAACTTATATTTGAAAATATTTGCATGGAAATTGTATGTGGTGAAAATATTTGGGATTCCGTCAAAGATTATGGAAATGTTAACTCTTTCAATGAAAAAGCAATTTCTTTTATGATGGGGCAAATTCATTTCCTAACAAAGTCTAGTGGTGGAAATAACCCTTGGCCTGTGTACACTGGTAGATTGTTGGTACTTAAATACATGAGACATACTCCAAAAAACAGATGCTATCATAACTTTATTGCTATTATCCTATCCATTTTTAATTCCTGCAGGATTGTTTCAGGTTAGGGGCTATCTAATTTACTGCATGGCTGACCACTTGAAAATGCTAAACTATACTTCCTCAAGATTCTGTCTCTCTTACATTCTTGTAGAGTTAAGAATGTTGTTTGGCTACCTGATCTCAGCTGGTGCAGGAGGTGTGAGCAGACTTCTGCAATCGTTCCTTTTTCCAGCACCACAACTGACTGTAATATTTTGAGGCCTTTAAATTTAAAACCCCCAGGCCTAAGAGGAAGGATAAACCTGTGCATAGTACCGTAGTGAGAGGATTCTTTCTTGATCTGTATGAAAATACTAACATTTAACTTGAAAGCCCTAAATCCAAACTTTGTAAACTTTGCATATTAACCGTAATGAGCTGTCTTTTAGTTTGTTTAGTGATCTAAACTTTCTCTGTTTTCCACCACTCAGGTTCCCAAGAGGGCATTAACATACTTGAGGATCTCTGAGCTTTGTGAACTTTGCTGTTTGTTTCACATCTTTTCTACCTGTTTCTGAGTGACAAACTGAGTGTTAAGTACATACAGTCAAGTGAAACCATGTATCTAGAACTTTTGAAGTTCATTTTAATAAGCAAGTGTCTCTAAAGAATTTGAAAATGTACCTAATTGCTTAGGTTTTGAATTATATTATATCTGTTTTAGTACTTCCCTTAATCTTTCTTCCAAGTTATTTTTGAGTTTCAAGTCTGTCCTTTTATGGTATAATTATATTTAGTTCCTTGCTACAATGTCTAGGTCTCTCTGTTTCATCAGTAAAACATTCTGAAGTAACTTTTCCTTGTCAAGTCCAATGGTTAGAAAATAAACGGTCCATTTTTGTTAGGGGAATAATCTGGAGACTGGATTTGGTTCAAGCGTCTTTCATTCTTATTATATATTCTAATTAATTAAAAAATGCGCAGATTTTGCCATGTTACAGTGACAGCTTTTGTTTTGTTTTGCTGTATCTTAGATGGTGACTGTTAACATAACCGATTTAATGGTGCCAGTGTTTAAAAGGAAGTGGGCAATTCAACAACATGTATTTATTCTCATACTTAATACAAAGAATACAAAACCACAGAAATATTACAAAAATTAGAGCAATATGCTCAGCGAGGAATCAATATTTACATTTTGTCTGGAAGCTGGTATACAAAGGTACCTTTCAAATGCTGTGGATTCTTTCATAGATTTGCCTATATGTAATTGACCTTTTTCTTGTCTTACAGCATGAAAAAGCCTGTAGAACAGTTGCATTTCTGCTGTGCTAATAAATTACTGCTTCATCTGATCTGTTCCCTATTGTTGCTTTTTAAATGCTGCTGGTTGCCAGTATTTGCCTTGTATTATAACTGAATTAATTTTGCATTATTCTTGCATTTTCAAACTTTTGCCTAATTTTGTGATATGTATTATAATACTTAAAATATAGAAAATTTAATTATTACAGGTCCATTTTCTTCCATTTAAAATAAACTATTGAATTATTTATTTGTGCTAAATTGCTAAATGCTTCCTAGTCTGTGCTGTAGGGAAAGACCCTCCTATTCTGCTCCCTACACACACTCCTTGTAAATGTAAAGCAAGGCATTGATATTGAGTGGAAACATGCTGAGTGTAGGAGTGGTGGTGGAAATGCCACTTATTGGAAAGAAGGATTGGTGCTGCAGCTTCCTTTGGAGGAGTTGACAACAATGAAAGGACCTTTGCTGCTGCCTACCCTTCGCTGCTTATTTAGAGGGGCTCAAGAACCCATTCCAGTTTCTCCTTTTAACCAGTTCTTATTTAACTGGGCAGAATACCCTGGCTTCTGGCACAGGAGCCCTCAACATCTAGGATCACTTGGGGCCTCCATGTGTGATGCCTGCAGTCCTGATTTCTCAAGATTAAAGGACTATTCCTCTACCTGCCCCAAAATATATAAATGTACATCCAGAACAAGTGGAAATGTAAAAGGTAAAACCAATCACCATGTGTGATAAACTGGTAAGAGGTCAAGTGGCAGAAGATATCACCTGCCCTTTGATGCCTGCAGGTCTTACAGTGTTTTAGCTTACAGTGTTTAGCTTTTTCATCAGTTTTCAAATAATCTGGTTCTGTGTCAAAGTTGAATCAGGTTTGCATTTGTGAAAATGTACATAGATTTTTTTTAACCCTTGTATTAGGTTCAGAAAGTATTTGTTGAGTTGAAGTACTTATAGTGAATTCACATTATTTAGTAAATATACACTTCCAGAGTGATCTTTTCTCACATATTTTCATAAGTTGACAGTGTTCTTTTCCTCCCCCATCTTCACAGATGTAAGCCAGAGGGACTTTCTACATAGTTTAAATTGGCACATGCTCAAGAGCTCTGTCAAATCTGAATTTAGAAGTTTGCAAATTATTCTATAGGTGCTTATAACTTCAGGGAACTTTGTTGTTTAGTTTCTTTGGTGCTGGTTTTATACTAGCTTATGGTTAATAGTTGGTTTAAAAATAGTAAAATTAAGACCTCTGAAAGTACTATGTAACTGTATCACAAAGTGATTTAGTAAATACAGCAATTTAAGGGCTTTGGGCTGGATGCTTATTCTCTTCAACATGTTCATCTCCTAGCTTCCCAGAGAGCCATGACTTGAACAACTGTGGCGTCTCTTTCACAGTTCAGAAAGAAGATTTTCCCAACCCTGAAAACCATACATTGTTCTGTCTCTTTGCAAAACTGTGTAGTTTTCCTGGCCCATGGACACAGCAGGGAGCAGCAGCTCAACCTCTCATCTAAAAACTTGTAGCCAGGATGAGCAAGTACATTTTCCCTGAGATCTATGCAAAATTTGATGTAGCCTCTGAACAGCTTAATCTCCCTAGGGCAGCATTAGAATCCAGGACAAAGCAAGCTAACTTTGTTGGAATATATGTGAAAATTGTTCCCAAAGAGTTTACAGTTGTACCAGGAGCACACATAGCTTCTTGCAATGATTTTTTTTTTTTTTTGTTGCTTAAAACAGTGACAACAAATTTCTTTCTACACCCAGTATGTAAAAGGGATTTAAACTTGCTCCAGTGAGAGGATTCAAAAGTATTGAAAGCTAATATGTCTGATTGGCTTGCAGGACAAAGCTTGTTCTCTGGGATCACTTTTAGGAACAGATTGAGTTTTGTTCCAATGTGAAAGCAACCCAATATGTGTGTAAAAAATAAAACAAAACATACACATACACACACATATGTATATGTGTTAGAGCATGTGTGTGTGTGCACACACATCCAGACATACAGGTGTATCTCATTACAGATGTTTTAAAAATAAGCAATATAATGTGAAAAATTCAATTTGGGCAGCAGCATTTGGTAGTTCCCCATTGCTTTGTACAAGGGGATGATGCATGTGGAATAATTCCTTGCCGATGCCACAAAGCTCCGTTTACATTGATGAGAACAAGCTGCCAAAGCTCAGCTGATTGCAACTGTGCTGTTTCCATCAGAAAATGAGCTTAAATACTATTAAACCATCAACTACTATTTAAATAAATCAGCGTTTAGCCAAATGTGCTGATAGCTGCAGCAGCCCAAAGTTGAATCTTCATGCAAATCATGGAATCACAGAATGGTTTGGCTTGGGAGGGACCTTAAAGATCATCTACTTCCAAACCCACTGCCATAGGCAGGGATGCCTTCCACCAAGTTGATCATGTGGTTGTGTGCTTTACAGCTAACACAGTCCAGTAAAATGCATTTCCCTTAATTATGCAGGATATCACAGCACAGATTTTAGCAAGAATAAACATTCATCTTACAAAGCAGCTGGCCACTGGTCTCAGCTCAGGCAGGGAGCACTACCAGGGAAGTTGGCTGAGGCTGCTGAGTGCCCAAGTGCTTTCCAGAATAAAAATAAGAAGGGTTACTCCAGTGGGAGTTGCTAGCAGGAGATACCTATGCCTACACACCCCAAATAGGTGCAGATACCTTTTTATGTTAAGTATTTTATTATGTAGGAGAAGTATTATTGCAACTGAAGCTGCATGGCTCTGGGATATTTCAAAGCAGATGAGGTAAATGAAAAGAATTAAACCTCTGCTGAAAAGGGGAAAAAGGGATGTTAAATCATAATTCAAAATGGTAGCACTTGAGTTTCGGTCTTCAAAAGAAAAACTTATCAGAAAATTAACTTCTTTTTTGCCATTCATATAATGAAAAATAAAATGGAAAGAAGAAAAAGTGACCCTCTAAAGCGGATAGCATTCTGCAGCTTATTGTGCATCTTTTGATGTATGTGACCAGCATGGTAAAGAACTGTAATTTGTGTAAACTCCAGCATTTGTTAACCAGGAAATTTCTGTAGTGCTCTTTCTATTGAAAGGGAGATTTAAGTCAGACTCAGTTCTACAAGGTTTTATTTTCTGGGAGATCAGATGCTTTGAAGGCTGACGAAAGCAGTTTGTTTTCTATCAGATCTCAGAGCCCCTTTGGGAATGCCCTCTCTGAAATGCTACCCAGACAAAGCCAGCACTTTGTCTTATTGACCAAACTTGGGTTATTGTTTTTCAGTCTTCTGGTGCTAATTGGATATTCTGCCTCTGCAGGTTTGGTTTTTTTTTAATTTAGAAAGAATAACAATAAATTCCAAATTCTACACATCATTAAGAGTAAATGGATTCCAGTAATGGAAAACATGTAGCTCCCAATACCTGGGCACTGGGCCAGTCCAGCTTGTTAGTAAGCATACATCTTCATTAATTCTCATTTAGAGACAAATGAATTGATTTTAGCAGTGTAAGCTCAAGTAATGTGAACCACCATTCAGATGGAAAGGAAAAAAACATGTCCATTTGGGGATTTTGCTCCTACTGGGAATACGGGATGTGTGTGTATCCACTGGCTATTGGCCTGCATGCATCTGCTTAAATCTGAGGCCTCAGCTGGGTGAAGGATGCTGAACTGTACTCCCTCATGTCCTGCACTCCCCTGGCAGAGCCATATCTGCTGGCCATGGGGTCGGAATGCTGATTTTACCTACTTTCCCAGGCTTTTAGGGCTGAAGGGAGCTCACTTGGTGAGAGTGGGCAAGAAGTGTGTTAAATCATAGGGATATTCGGTCAGAAAGCTGGTTTGAATGTTTGACATACAGCTACAGAGGTCAGTTAATTTTAAGTGATTCCAAATTCAAAAGCTAAAAGCCACTTACTTTCTGCATTGTTAATGAATGATAATAAGCCAGTGGGAATTTATCATAAAAATTACACTGTTGAGTTTCAATACTCTGAATGCTGTATACCCTTGCAAGTTTATGGAGAACAGTTCTCATCTGCTTGTATCTTTTCAAATATTACTGGAAGTTTAAAAGGTACTATAGAATAAGGGAGTTTTGTTCTGTTTCACAGTTTAAAATATTGGGTTTTTTCCAAACTTCAGTTAAAACCCCATATTTTTATGTTATTGTATGTAATTTTTAACCCAAGATGGAGAGCTAAAGCAGTCTTCTTGGCAACTGGAAAGAACACAGAACAGAAGATCTCAGAGAAAGTCTCTGTAGATTATGTAGAAAAATGAAGGTACACAAAAGGAAAGCTTTCTGGTGAGCTAAGCCCATTCCCCTATATAGCAAGGGCGTACCCCCTCTGGCTAGGATTTCATCTGAACCCACTGAGTTGTGCATCAGTAATAAGATAACATTGAAAGTATGCACCATTAATTTTTAGTAGAGCTACCACTAGAAGAGAACAATCAGACTTTGTAAAAAGTGTAATAGACCTGTCAGGGCTACATTTTAACACCACAACGTTTTTATTTTCACGTCTCCATAGAGTCAGTATCTGCTTAAGTTAGAGCAACACTCATTTATTGTGTAGTTTCACACAGTACCCAGGGGAAATTTGATGCAAAGTTTAGCTCCTTCACATCAACTGCACATGCCTACCACTGCATAATCAGGGAAAGTATTTTCAGAATATCTCAGAATAATACAACAGCAGTTTTCTAACTTGTTCATTACAAAGAAAGTGTAAAAAGTTTAGCATGGAATGCACCAAGTGTGTGTGTGTGTGTGTGTGTGTGTGTGTGTGTGTGTGTGTTAATATTTTTGGGAACATTGGAAAAAATATTTGTGCTGTAACTCACTATTTCTTAAGGTATAATGTGTTATTATCACTTCTAGATATGAAAGTCACAGAAGCTCAGAAGGTCTGTAAAAGTTTGGATAACTACATGTGACACTTGCCGTTCTGAGGAGCTTATCCTCGAACAGACATGAGAAAAATAGTTGGAGGCACAGGCTATGGATAGGAACAGAGAGCTGGTAAGTATCAACATTTATAACTGATTCTAGGTCTCACCTGATTCCCATCTAGTTCTTTGAATATTTAGTCATGCCTCCATTCGTGATTATGGTGGCACTTCTGTTAAAGCTAATTAATCAATTGTATTAAATTCTGTGTCATTTTTGTCTGCTCTCTCACACAAGTTCATGCATGTTCTGTCCAAAGGCGTAATTCCCTGCTTGCATCCCAGGATGCTTAGAATGTAGAACTTCAGTGTAAATAACACACTTTTGGGAATGCACTACAGAAAGTAATGAATGGGGCTGGCTTTCATTCCTAGTGAGTCATGTTTGGGCCAGCAATGATTTTCGTACAATTTAGGTTGTTTGCTCTTGCTTAAGAGGACAGATGTGATTAAGCACATTCAGAATGTCAGAGCCAGGTCCTTTGAAAAGGGAATCTAACAGGAATTGAAATAAGCTGTAATTTTCTCATTTCGGTCTTTTGAGAGTGAGGTCCATCATTCATAGCCATACACATTAGATTACTTTTACCTTTTCTTTCTAACTTCTAGGGGGGAAAAGAATCTTTGACTTAAAATAAAACCACGAGCACAGGTATTCTGCTCATATATTTGTTTGTGTCTTTTTCATCCTTGTCCTTCCTGAATCTGCTTCTATTGCTTCATGGTTGTGGTTACAATGTGTATTTTGCCTCTCTTTGGCATTTACTGCTTTTCCTCCTGTTCTGTTCCAAAGTGGATCACCCACAACTGCAGACCCTTAGGGTGTCTCTGTCTCTGCCACCATCTCCCTGGCCAGGAGTGCCAGCACAACTGAGCAGTGCCAGGACCAGCTTTACCTGTGGGCAGGCATCCCTGTGCCGGCAGGGCTCCCAGAGAAGATAACGTCTCCAGCCTCACACTTGTACATGGTTCTCTGTTCCTGCACTGATGGTCAGATGGCCGCTGAACGTAGATCTCTGCTGTCAGCAGCAGGAGGAGAAGCAGGTACCAGGGCAGTGTGTCTTATGTAGGCTCAGTGCTCCCAGACCTGCAGCTGCAGAAGGTGCCTGCCATACTCCTGTCCTCAGACTCAGCCTCTATGCCATTTTGGAGCAAGCCACTACTTCCCAAAGTCATTTTATGCAATGTCAGAAAAGATCTTAACCGGAATAATCTTTGTTTGAGTGCAAACTATTAGTTCTAAAGAGGTGGTCCTGCTCCATATGCACACCCTGGTCAGCTGGCTGCCTCCCCTGATGTCCTGATACTCACCCCTCCATTTTCCCATCCCAGGTTTGCAGTGTTTATCCAGGTTGGTTGATGCTCCTATGTCAGTCACATGGAGCTTATTCCCTCCTGGGTCAGGCACTAATTCTGTTTGTGATTACATGCCAGAAATCTGTTTCTGAGCAACCTGGAGGCCCACAAAGACAGGCAACACCAGCCTTTCCCACATGTATCTCCCTTTCCCACAGTCTTAACCCAGTCCAGTGTTTTCTTAGTTTCTCAACCAGAAATCTCCATCACAAATCAGTGTTTTCTTACCCCTTCCTTGGCTTCCACACTTGTATCAGCCTGAGCAAAGATCCAGGGAGGACCAAGAAGCTTGCAAGTTGCCTTCTCTTCCAAGATTTGCATTGAAGGGAACTTTGGGAGGGGGACCTTGAGATTCGTCCATTAGAGCAGTGGCTTTTCCAGAGTGTGAGAGAGCATGCTCTTCCCCTGACTGCACTACCATCTTTCTTCTTGCTCCTACATCCTTTTATTCCCAATGACCAGTGATTACTGCCAAGTATATTCTTCCAGTTGTGCATAAGGATATTTGGAAAGTGATACAAGATGAGGAAATGGGTAGTCAGGGCCCTGGATGTGTCTAGCTTAAACAAGATGGGAGACAGCTGCAAGGGCTTGGGCGTAGACCCCATGTTTAGGGTATGCCTGCGTGCCCGAAAGGGCTGTAGTGAGGATGTAGGATACTTCAGCCTCAACTACCTTCAGAATTAACCTAATAACAGGTTGTAGAGGTGGCCTCAGAGAGGAATCCTGTAGTTCTTGACTTTGCTGATTTAAAGTCATGGGAGTTTTCCATATGTAAGATTTGGCCCAAAACTATTCTTAGGACTTGAGTACATTTCATTGCTTAGAGTTTGTGATTAAATGGAGAAGTAAGTTCTCATGCCCCATTTATCAGCGTAGCTGCCTTGAAACTAAAATAAATGACCTTAGAAAGGAGAACTTTATGTTACAAAAACACTCTCGCAGTATGAATGGGAAGCATGTGAATATTCCTGAAATATGATTAAAACAAAACCCAGAAGACTCGAAGATTGAAGTAACAGTATCTTTCCTATGTTCAACCCAAGCAGAATTTAAATCTGCTGCTGGCAGTCTCTAGAAATAGCACTAAATGTGATGCCAGAGTATCCAGCAGAAAAGGTGCAGCACATCAATGTACATGGATTCTCTTAGATTTCCGTTAGCCATGTGAAAGGGCATAATTGGATACCTGCACTAATGGTAATTGTGTCATTGATTCATTCAAAATGATTAGTTAAGTGCAGTGTTGTTCTTCCATGGCGGAGAACAACAAGAAGTTAAAACATATATCAGAAAGTCTCAATTATTAAGATAAGTCTTGGTTAGTTTGTCTTTGAAAAAGGGTCTTTGAAACTTGCATTAGAAGACTTTCTAGAGCAGAACTTTTCAGGTTGTTTGGTTCTGGTTTTGGTTGGGGAGGTTTTTAAATATTTTTATTTTTCCTGTCCTTGTCCCTGGGTTCTCTGACAGATTTTACATCTCTGTGGACTTTGAGGTTGGTGGATTTACAAAGCATTCTTGTGCTTGTTTCAGGTTTTCAGTATGCCTTTATGGTGCCATCCTTCCAGCCTATTAGCAGAGGGCAGACAGACCGAGCCCAGTGCAGTGGCACTGACATAAAGAGTGACTGAATGTGAAGGGACTGTGTAGAGAAATATTTCAGGCAAAGCAGTGAATCAGTCATTAACATTGAGAGCAAAATTTCCATAGGTTTCAGCGGATTCAGGCCCAGATTTTCTTCTTCATCTGTGTGCTGTATTTTTGGCATTTTTGGGTAATTCCTCTTTCTTCTGGGAATCTGAGGCCTCAGTTTCTCTGTCCATCCTGATTTCAGTGTAGAGTTGTCAGAGAAGAAACTGCTTTCTACTGAAAATACAGCTATTGAGTGCCACAGCTGGGTCTTTAAGGTTTTTCCCTATGAGTTTTGTTAGAGGCAGGTAAGCGTTGAGTTTAATTCATCCTCTTTAGTCAGCCAGACCATTGGCTGGTATTTCTTTTGAGTTTCCAGTGCTATTCTGGCCTACTCTTATACGGTGGATTTCTGTAACTTCATAAACAGACACTTTAGAATGCAGATGTTCATTATACAAAGCAGAACAAATGCGTAGGTGTTTTTATTTTGCCAATTCTCAATAATACCTGCCTAGAAAAATATTAAAATAAAACCACATGTACATATAGTGCTATTTGAATGCTATATAAAATACTAATTCACTGTTTTTTGTTGGGGTTTTTTAATTAATTTAAATAAATATATGAAGAGTTTATAATTAAAAATGCTAACAACCATTCTTGCAGAGCATTTTGCTTGAGCGGATGTAACTTGCCAGTGGCTGACCCTGACTTACCCAAAGCTGTCTTACTTCATGAAAAAGACATTGTAAGGATAGATGGCTGGAAGCCAGCATCAGGCAGATTTAATTGAGAAACAAGTGCAAGTGATTAGCCACTGGAACAAACCATGAAGAGGAGAGCTTTCTACGTCTGGATGTCTTCAAATCAACAATCAAATCTCACATGGAAGAAATGAGTAATCAAACAAACATTTGGGGGGCCTCAACAAAGGGTAACTGCATGAAAGCCTGTGATCTATAGAAGGTCACAATATGTAATGATTCCTTCTGAGCTGAAGTCTGAGTTCAGGTCAAATTAAAATACTGATAACATGAGTGTGACTTTCTGAACCCCTAATTCCCTTGCAGATCTTTTTCTCCGAGTCTGACAAACTCTGAACGTACATCTATTGAGTGAGTATGGAAATTATTTTGAAAAAGACCAGTTTTGAAAAGTTGTCCAGAAAATCATGGTCTCACATGTTACAGTGGACATCTGCTGGTGAAAACCTCTCGCAGCGAAGAGAAGCTGGTTTTATCCTAATGGGCTATCAGGGAGCCACACTGAAAGACAGTCTGCACTCCACTGGCTCTCTTTGACTCAGAAACCTCTTGGTGACCCCAAGGATCAGACCAAGATAATTCTTTGACCCAGTAAGTTATTCTAGATGGATATCAAATGTAAATGCTGCCAGGATTTGATTGTCTTCATGCTTGGAAAATCCAAGGACAGAAAAACAGATTGAGCAAACCAACTTGTAAGTCATCACCACTTCCCCCAGAACACAAGAACAGACTGTTATGGGAAGCAAACCATTACAAGTACTTGATGCTTTAGATGTTTGTGGGGGTAGTCTTCAGTCTTAGGACCAGCAAACAAACACCACTCAGGATGGTGAGTGCTTTAAGCCCACTGCAATTACCTTCCATGACAATAACTTTAGCGTAGCAAGCTATAAGTTCTCCATAGCAATGATGGGTTCCTAGCCAGTCCGTACTCAAAATAGCCATATGAACAGTGGCACATCTTCTGTCCATATCCAATGAACGAATAGTAATTAGAGGAAGAAGAATTCAGTAGCTTTTCTCTTTGCAGTAAATTATAGTATGTGAGATATTGAAAGAGCTGCAGCTCTTTCAATCCATTTTTGTACTGTTTTCCTTGCAAAACAATCAGATTCTTGTTTTAATTTCAGGCTGGCACTCTAACCAGTGGTTTGGGTTGGGTTTTTTTCCAAAATTAGAAAGAAAAATTGGTTCCTTTGCTACATGGATTCCTGTGATCTAAAACCACAGTGAGATATTTCCCCTGTTATCAGTACACTGCTGCTTGCTTTAAATCACTAACTTCTGAAACACTCTATCAGACATGCCTGAAATAGAATGTTTCATGTGGAAATAAATGAGTTTGTGAAACCCTTTTAATTATTTTACTTCAGTGAAAAGATTAAAATCTAATTCTCTCTTGCTCCATGTTGTAGCCTAAAAGAATGTAAGAGAGATTAATCATTTTCTTGCCAAAGTAAGAACAAAGTCTATTTTTCCATTTCCCCCACACAATCTGAAAGCCATCAAATTCACCCGCCCACCTACTGTGTGTATGAGCTGAACGCTGTCAAGTACAAATTAAGGATCTGATCTAGCAATTGCTTCTGAAAGCAGTCTTACAGAGCGGGGCTGGCTGCGGTGGAGAACCACAGGGTTGATTTAAAGCTTGCAGAAGCACTTCCCTAGCATGCTGCAGATTTAGAATCTCAGAGAAATGAAAAGTCTCCGAGTCTGCAGATATGGCCCATCTCTAGTTGTACCTGTAATAAAAAAATCTTAATGCCTCAATTTTAGAAAAAACGTTTAACAGTAAAATGGCCTGATGAGTTTTTGGAAGGGAGGATGTGCTTGTCTTGAGGGGTTGTTTGGGAATCAGGTTGGTGAGAAACTACACCTCAAGAATGGTGTCTTTTTGAGTTTATATTCAAGGCTCAAGTTTGAGCCTTGTAGTGCCATTTGCTCCCAGTGAACCTAGTAAGACTTCTGCCCCACTCCCAAGGGGAATAGATTAAGGAACAACCAGCTATAGCCCCAGGGCCAATAGGCTACATATAAGCCTATTGGCCGTGGGGCTACAGCTGGTGAATACCATGCCACACACTGCAGAGCCATGAAAACCTTGATTGCAGTTTGATTCACTGTAATTTGCACTTTCTATTTGTACTGTGCATTTTAAATCAGGTGTGCATTCATGCGTCAATTACCAAGAATGAGCAGCACAGAGTGTCAAGCTTTATATGAAGATCTATTCAAGGCTAGCAGATTTTTAATGTGTGTGATTAGTTGCAAATGAAATTACAGTAATTGAAATAAAATTATATACAAAACAGAATAGGAAGCTTTTACATAAGAATGGGGCAAATGATACAACAAATGCCAAATTGATTTCTAATGCCAGTTCAAATAAAATGTTTTTAAGAATTACTTACGCTTTGATCTCAGTACTGAAAAATGTGAAGATTTTGTTTATTAAAAAATACTTCAAAGCTATTAAGCTCTCTGTTATATGAAGGCATGTCCATATTTGTATATGCTTTAGAGTGACATTAAAATTGGGAGTTTCTTTTATGCAGCATCATTCACAGCAACAGAGGAATCCCAAATGTTGTGCGGAGTTCTATATCTCAAAGTCCCCTTTTGCTCCAAGTCTCCAGCTCCCAAATATTGAGTGTGTTCTCTGAAAACCATCATTTGAGCTGGGGATTCTACAGTGCTGGTTTTGCAAAAGTGTTCTAGGACCCATGGGGTCATATGCTGTGAGGCAGCCCACACATTAGGACTACTCCTAGGTATGGAAATTTTGGCATCTTCAGGAGCACTTCTTTTGCTGAGCAGCCACAGAACAACAGATTGTAGACATTAAACCTAGTAGGTAACTTGGTAAAAAAACTCCAACCACTAGTTGAGTGCCATTTTTGTGTTCCTGTGGATATTTCCCAAAGCAGATGTATTAAATATATATATGTATATATTTGCTTTGATTAACTGGTATTTTGCACTCTTTAAAAAGTTACTTAAGTAATTCCCAAGCAACTAGCTTGTGGAGGCTTTACATAAGAAATAACACTTGGTGCCCTTGAATCGAGTCCTAAGTTCTGCACTTCTGTCATATTTTAAGCTCAGTTGTAAATCAGCCACACAGTTTGCTTGCTCACTCCCCCCCATTTCTTCCCCCTGCTCCCAGGGGGATGGGGAGGTGAATCGAAAGAATGTAACTCCCACCGGTTAAGATAAGAACAGTTCAGTAACTAAGGTATAAC
This sequence comes from Psilopsiagon aymara, assembly GCA_024733675.1. Taxonomy (NCBI): domain Eukaryota; kingdom Metazoa; phylum Chordata; class Aves; order Psittaciformes; family Psittacidae; genus Psilopsiagon; species Psilopsiagon aymara. Next base: position 253 of record JANRGW010000897.1, on the reverse strand, counting down.
ACAAACCACTGCTGGTAGCACCACCAATAATAATGACCAGGGAAGTATAGGAGGAGAGGATGAGAGGATACAACTGCGCACCATCCCCTGATCGATACCCAGCCCAACCCAGCAGTGATCTCGCTCTTCCATGTAACTGCCCCCAGTTTATATAGTGGGCATGAAGTGCTGTGGTATGGAATACCTCTTTGGTCAGTTTGGGTCAGGTGCCCTGTCTCTGCTTCCTCCCCGCTTCCCCTCCTCCCTGGCAGAG
>JANRGW010000895.1:0-14694 GCA_024733675.1 Psilopsiagon aymara | reverse complement strand
CTGCCTCCGCTCCCCGCACCGCGCCGCTCCGCGCCCCCGTACCTGACCCAGCAGCGCGGCGGGGAGCGGCTCCGCGGCCGGCACGGGTGAGTGAGGGGCTCCGCGGGTGCCGGCGGCCCTGCGGGGAGGGAAGGAGAGGAGAGGAGGAGGGTGAGGGTGGCGCAGCCCCGTCCCGGTGCGCAGCGCAGAGCACCGCCGCGGGGGTTGGCAGCCCCTGGGGGGACTTGGCCTTGGAGCAGGGCTGGTGGTCCTGGGCGTGAAGAGCAGCAAGCAGAGCTGAGGTGGGGGGGAAACCAGAGCCTCTGACATGGGGTTTTGCCCCAAAGCTGGGGCTGGAGCCCCCCGAGCTTCTGTTGGTGTGGCCCTGAGCCCCAGATGAACATCTCGGTGGGCAGCAGGAGATCCTGGTATCTGGCTCTAATCGTACGCCCCTCTGATCATGTCCTGCTTTGAGCCAGGGGCCCGTGCAGAGGATGTAGACTCTTCTCCGCTGTCTCTTTGCTCACCTTTTGCCTAGCTGTCGGGCAGGTTCCTGCTTATACAACCGAGGATCTCTTTTAGCAGAGAATAATAAGGTCTGGTGCACCTGGGCAAGGCGAACTGAGCCATAGGAGATGAGATCCTGCAAGAAGATAAGCTTGAAAGAGTGCCCTCGGTTTGCTATGCGCTGTTTCTGCACGACTGGAAAATTGGGGCTGTGCATACTCATAAATATGTTTGCACAAGCAATCACCCACTTTTGGCTTGTAATTCCAACCTTCTCCCAGGGAAAAATTAGCTTTGGGCACTTTTGTTCCAAGCAATTACATGGGAAAACTTGTTTGGAAAATCAGATTATTCTGCACACATTGTATTTGTGCTCACAAGCAGCCGTCTGAGATAAGTGGAGCTGAGCAGATACATGATGAGGTCCCTGTGGGACCTTCTGTAGCATCTCTTGATAATAAAGGTTTGATAGTAAATTGCTCCAAGCACAGGAGCAGTTAATCACAGGCAGTGAGCGTGCAGGTCCTCAATAACAAGTAGAAACTGCTTTTCACAAGCAGATTCTTGTGATCTCTGCAAGGATTCATTAGATCGGCATTTGATATCGGCAAAAAGTGTGTGTGTGGGGAAATCTGCTCTCAGATCTCAGCCCTGGTATTTGCCACCAGGATGTGGATAAATTGGGCCTCATCTGAAATACAAATTCCCATCCAGAAAACGTGCAAGAGTTCTTGGTGTTTGTAGTAAACCAGCGCTTTCCATTGAAGCAGGCAGGGAATTGCATCCCCCTGGGGAAAAAAAAAGCTGTTGTTGATTTTTTTGGGGGGAAGTTGTAATTTAATTATTTCTTGAAGAATTAAAGAAATTCTACTTGATTGGTACAAGCTGGGCCCGGGAGCTACCCTTGCTGGCCACAGTAGTAAACAGAAGACATAGCCAACAAAGCAGCCTGCTGTAGGCGCTCTGTGGTCACGGAAGATATTTGTGCTCCGGTTGCTCATAACATAGCATTTCCCTTGAGGTTGGCATTAGGGGTTAAAGGTTTTCAAGAGAAGCCTTTGTTTAAACATCTTTAAAGTTTCCAATAGGGGCCCCTTTGTTCACTGTGGAGCCCTGTGCCTGCCATGCTCATAAAATGCCGTCTACAAATGCTCCATGAGTATTGAAACATGGAGGGGGAAATAAGTGGTGTTAGAAGTAGTGTTTGTGTCTACATGCACACGGGAATTGCAGACAAGCCGTGAGTGAAGAAACGGGACCTAGAAAAACACCAAAAAGATTGAGTGGTGCTCATAAGGAAACTCATAAAAACCAGCTACTGCCCCCGACCAGTCAGTCCCTCCTGTGCCTCCTGTTCCACATGTCTCCTCCAGCCACGCCAGGAGCCTGAGTGGCTCCTGCCACTTGTCATTACCTCTCGGTAACCATGTTTGCTCCACTTTGGGCCCAAACAGAAGCAAATTGATCACTTGGGCTCCATTGGGAGGGAGCTCACACGGCTGCTATAAGGGCTCCATTGAGCAGCCTGGTGCAGAGACCTGGACTTTATGCTTTCTGTTACCTCCGGCAAACTAGCAAGGGTCACCCATCAGTAGATGTGTGCAGCACAGATCTACATTTAAATATCGAGTAACCTTTTTAGCACTTAGGAGCCTTTAGTTCCCTTTCCTGTCCTGGCTAAATATAAAGGGTTTAAAACCAGCCCTGTTAAAGCAGGGAAGGGTGTTGGCACATGCTCAGGAGACTCCAGAGGCTGATGCACAGCTATGGCAGTGTTTCCATGTGGGATGCCCCCAGGCTGCAGTGCTTGATCCTGTGTCTGGAAGGTTTTCTGGTTCTCAGGCAGCTTGTCCTGGTGTTCATTACTGGAGACTGGATCCGTTTTCCCTAGGAACTTTCTGCCTTTGCCTGCATCTTTGTCTGCAAACATCTGATCTCGTACCTTGCAAGCCCTTAATTGCACACATGAATCTATTGCTAACCCGGTCCCTCTGATGCCTATCAAGGAAATCTATCAGGATCAGCTGTGGCCTCTTGCAGAGAGGTGCCAGTAACTCAGTTCCTCTCCAGACTTCAGCCGTCCTGTGTCTGGGCTGTGTCATGCTGCTTCGCTGGTTGATTGCCAGCATACAAGTTCAGGAGCCTTTGAGTTGTAGTCTATGGACCCATAGGAGTCCATGGTCTATAGCAGGAATTGGTAGGAGTATATCTGTTAGCAGCAGAGGTCCTCAGCCATGGCCACAAATGCTGCTTTAAGTCCCCTTGGAAGTCTTGCAGGGGGGTTCCAAGCAGTGTCTGAGCATGCTGACAAGGCCAGCCTGACACACACATGCCAAGGCACAGAGGTCCCCAAGGCACCAGCTCTTCAGCATGGGTAGAAGTGAGACCGCAGCCCATTGCGATGCTGGTGGAAGCTCTGTGGTGCATCACCTAGGAGGTGACAGCATTCCAGCCCTGTGACAGCGGGGTATCCCACTGTCAGAGGGATGTGGCAGCAGTGAAGTTAGGTGGGAGTAATTTCCCATGCTACTTCCGTGGTTCTTCCTGTGAAAAGTATCTAGCCAAAAAAGTCAATTAGCTTGCTTTTGTGTCTTGAGGAGGGCAGAAGAGTCCCTGCGTGCTTCTCTGCAGCCACCAGATGCTTCTCACTTTCTGCTATTTCAATTGAACACATAGCAGGATGGGTAGGATAAAAGAGAGAGGCACATGAACATTCTCCTGGCGTGTTTTCTTATGCCAACACATTGAGTCACGTCTCCAGAGTGAGAAATATGATATAAAGATTTAGAGAACGAGGTCAGGCAATGAATTGCCTGATTGCGAGGCTGAAATAGCAGGCGTTCTGTGGTCGCCTGTGCCATGTAAGCTTGCCGGAGGTCAGCTGGGGATATTGGTCCCAGTGGATTTGGGAAATGGACATCCTGCTGGTAAGTATCAATCTTACTGCTTAGAGGTACCAGCTTTGCCGCATCAGGAACTCAGCTGACCAACTGCATCAGCCCAGGAGCTGCTCTGGGCCATTTCTCTTTCCTTTGTGGTTGAATATGCATATTTCTAGGGGGAAAAAAAAGCTCTCTAACACCTTCCTCCCAGAACAAGAACTTGGGCAACAGAATGCTGCCTCAGCTGCTGGATGGCCCGGACCTCATTCCCTCCAAAGTTTGAAGCCTCTTGGCCCTGTTCAGCTGTCCTCCAGGGCCTGTTTGCAGAAAAACATTTGCTTTTTGAAGAGCATCAATAAAGGTGGGTCTTTCCCCTGTGGACCGCTCTTCATCAGCATCTCAGTATTCCAATATCCCTCCAGTTTTGCTTAAGATACCAGTTAGGAGCAGGGTGAGTTTGCGTGTCATGCAGCTCAAGGGGATGTGTGCAGCCGAAGGTCTGGAGTAGGACAGAGAGGAACAGGGAAATGCCAGTGGCAGTTCTGAAGCAGGAGGCATCTCTCGACGTGATTAGTTAACAAGGGGAACTGGCTGACTATACATGTGCTTCAAAAGGCCATGTTTAATTTGCAAATGAATATGGCATTTATTCTTGGCAGCTGTGGCCGCAGCAGCCCAAGTACAGTGTTTCAGTGCAGAGGGTGGCTGAGCAAGAGGCTTTCCTCCTAGCTGAGATGCAGAGCACTGAGACGTCTTTTAGAGACAGATTGATGGCGGAGAAAGACCCCATGTGCTGTCGTGGAGAATACCTAAAGCTCTGTCCATTTTCACACCCAGCATTTCCTTCCCCAGGGGACTTCAGATGTCATCTCGTAGTATAAGCCACTCAGAACTTGTATGAAATAGGTCCGTGAGCTGTGAGACAAAGATGTCTGTCACTTAGTCTGCAAATAGACCTGGACAAGAAACCTGTCTTCCTCCTGCCCTCCCTGTGAACATGCTAATCCTAGGGAGTGCAGGAGCTGAGCGCATTAGACAGGGAATTGGCTTTTGGAGGTGGGCAAAGAGAGAGAAAGAGTAGTTGCTTCTGCATCCAGCAAGGTTTTCCTGTTACAGCACTCCTGTTGATTCACTCCTGTTGGGTTTGGAGCCACGATGCACTGTTTGAGAAATACAACCTTAGTTTTCAAACAAAGTGTCCTTCCAGGTGGCGCTTGGCCCAGCAAAGCCGCCCTAGTGTTGTAACCAGAGAGTGCTGCAATGTCCTGGAAAGAGTCTGCTCTTGTTCTCCTGCACGCGTGTCTGGGAAGAACCAAGGACGCATCAGTCCTTTAAATGGGGCAGAAAAACATCTTGGGCTGGAAAGTCGGGCCATTTCCCTGGTTTTGGAGTGCTTGTGCTCACTGCCTCTTCCTTGCACTGAAAACTGCACTGCTGTCATTGCTCTGATGGGATTTGCAGCTCGTTACCTTGCGGCTGTGGAGGATGAGCACTGAGATGGTGGAGCTATCATTGAGCGCAAGGTCAACGCTGCCTGTAGAATGGCACTGAATCCATCTCGGAGGCAGCAGAGGCACTACTGACAGCCTGGAGGCAGGGAGCACATTCAGATTGTGGATTGTGGTGAAAGAAACCAACCTTTGAGTGACACTCCAGGAGGGAGGATCCATCTCTGAGGCTGTCATGGGCCTCATCCATTCACACAGCTTGAGGGTCATGCAAATGTATGGACAATGTGCCAGGAGCCCATAGGGGTTTCCACAGCAAAATCCGGTATCAGGAAGTGCCTCTAGGTTGGTGTAAGTTGTTTGCATCTCTCCAAGTAGCTCTGGTTGCTTCATTGTCCCCTGTGCTGGGGGAAGACATGTTTCTGTCTTCCTCCCTTGGTTCTCCATGCACTTTTGGGGCAGCCTCTCTCTTGGATATGGACTTGAATGATGACTTGTCCTGCTAAGGACATTAAAATTCGTCTTCCTATTCTCCAGCTTGAGGCCAGCTCTTGCAGTCTTTCTGCTGTTGTCCTGGCAGGTCTCTGATGTCCTAAACACAAAGAGTCTGTGTCCAGGCTTCTGAGCCAGTTTGTGGCTTTTTTTGACACTTTCATCACATAACACTGAAATGTGAGTTGAATTATGCCCTGCTAAAAATGTCTGGTTGGGTCTGCACATAGAAGAGACCTGCAGGACAAAACAGGGGGAGGCAAACGAGGTGGGTGAATCTCAGTAGCATCATATCTAGGGCTGCTCTGCCATCAGCCAGGGTTTCCAGCACAGAAATACGTGTTATTAGCTGGTAGCAGAGGTGACATCAGTGCCATGCATGCCCAGGCTCGCTGTGCACGCCTTCTCCTGTGCACAGGCATGCTGCATGGACACCCCTCCGGCTTTGGCGTGTTGGGTAACAGTGTGCTTGGTCAGAGGCTCCTGACTGTTCCTCACTCCTTGCAATGCATGGTGATCCCTTGTCCTACTTTGCAGTGTCTGGAGCCAGGGCAGAGCTGCTGCTGCTCCCTCTGTCCCACAGCTCTGCCAAGCCCAGGCAGGACCTGTGGCTGGAATTGTGTAGTTTCTTCCAGAAACAGAAGTCACAGCTAAAGGTTGATGTGCCCAAATATATGAAATCTTGTACCCGAGACCTGGATCATGACTCCATAGCTGTGGTCCACAACCTGCTTTACTCCTAATGACACTATGGTTAAGGCTTTTCCTGGGCTGTGAGTGCACTGCCGCCTCCTGAGCCTTTCACTCCTTTCCTCTTCTGCTTTATCCCCTCTGCAATTCAATCTATAAAGCTCCCACCCCTGTAACAGTGTAAGGAGGGTAGGGAGATGCTCCCTGCCATGCCCTGTCCTTCCAGCTTGCCCAAGGGAGGATGCGCTCGGTTTGACCTGCGTGGCTGAACCAGAAGGGGAATATTGGGAGCGTTTCTGTTAACCTGTAGCCAGGAGGGAGCTGCCAAGGAGGCCACACTGAAACCCGAAGCGGCTGTTTTTCCTAAGACTCAGCGCTTGGCAGGGAGAGCAGACGGACAAGTGGCGGAGCCGGGAGGGATGCAAGCACCCTGGGGACAGTGCTGCTGGTGGAGGTGCCCTGGGAAGGGTCTTGGGGAAGGCACTGCTGGCTTACCTGTTTGCCTCTGGGGATTCGTCTCCATGTCCTCCTTGTCCGAGATCATGAGGAGGGTCAAGAGGAGGCTGGGGTCATTGCTGACCCTTCACGTGGCGCTCTCCTCGGTCACCTTCTTTGCAGCATGAGCTGAGCATCTCCTTCAGCAGGGACAAGCAATGGCTGGTTTTCCCCTTGCGTTGCTCAGAAAGGTCAGGAGATGATCTAAGTGCCCCTCTCAGCTTGGGTTCAGCTGAGCCAACCCTGCTGGGGCAGCGCTCGCCCCGCCTGGACCTTTTCTCCTTTATAGCTCAGTGTTATCTCAAGGTCTCTGGTGCTGCGGCCGGTGCTGTGTTTGCCTTGCTTGCAGCACCTGCCCAGCAGCCGGTCACTTCCCACCCATCTCCCTCCCGCTCCTGCATGGTAGCAGGAGGTTCAGGGGGAAGTCTGTGAGCCTTCGGGGTGGGAAACCCCTCCTTGGGGATGCTAGTGTAGGGGGAGTGAGGACAGTGGGTAGCAGAGAAGCTGTCTGATGCAGGATGGTGGGAGAGATACTTGGGGGCATCTGTCCCATTGCTTTTACTTCCCCATCAGCTTTGCTGCAGGGGCAGGGCTGGACATTATATTGAACTGGGGACCAGGGTGCTGTCCCAGCCTGGGTCTCCGCTGCCAGAACTGGTGCTGAATGCATGGCTGAGCTGCTCTGCCCTGTCCCGGCAGCATCAGCCCCTCCAGCTGTGAGGAGTGCCAAGACTTCATCCAAAGCTGAGATGCTGTTAAAAATAGATCTGTCTTGAACTGGTTTTCTCCTTGGTTTCTGGCCCAAAGCCTCATTCCTGTCTCTGGCTGGCTTTGAAGCTGTGTGGATGCTACAAGATGTAGGCTCCATACCAGCTTGCCACTGCAGGGAGGCTTGGAGAGCAGAGTGCGGTAGAAATGTTATAGGTGGCATAGCTTTCCCCAGAAGATTTAGTGGTTAGTGAGTGCTTTCTGCCCCAAAAAATTGCTAGAAAAAGAATCTCCTAAAGAGGGAAACAAAGCTGGGATAGGAGGGGCTGTTTGCTCCTCTGCTTGCACATGGTGCTCTTGTGAGGGTACACAGACACCCAGGCGCTCCTGCCCACAAAGCCCTGTGGCTTTCTAGAAGATACCTGTTGGGCTGCAGCCTCCCCTCATCTCCAGAACCTGGAGTGATCCCTCTGGAGCAACCCCACCAGAGTGATCCCGTTGGTCTCTCCATTGATAGTTCTGCAGGAGCCTCCACATCCCAAGCTGGGTGCTCAAACTCCCTGGGAAAAGGCTGAGTCTCTCACTTTGAGGCTTCTGGATGCCACTTTCCTCCTGTAGCCCTTTTCTGTCCTTCTAATTCCTCAGTGTCATTTTTCAGGTGTGAACGCTGAGTCTGGAGACAATTTTAAGATGCAGCTGTGAAACCTATTACCAATGTCCCTGCTATCAAATACATGAGGTTCAGGGCTGCACGTAACCAGTGAGCAATTAAATGGCAACCCTGGTGATGAATTACAACTGGGACCTCCTGGGGCTAAGTAAATACAGCTGATAACTACCGATAAAATGAATTTCCGTGTGCTTTTTCTTTTCTAAAAGCACCCTTCCAGTATCTGTGCCCAGTCATGGTGCTGCTGTGTCCCAGGGGAAGCTGCATTACCCGTGGCATTTCCACCCCCCGGCTCCTTAGGTTTCCAACCAAGGCTGGGTAAAAGCAATAAAAATAAACCAAATAAATCCATGTCCCTGCAGGAGCTGGGCAAGGGCAGGGAAAGGCATGACAGAGGTGGGCAGGGAGGGGGACAAGTGACAAACTGGGGTTTTGGGTAACTGATTCAAATACCTTTTCCTTCAACTATCCCACCACAAACGCTGTTGGGGTGCAGAGCATCCCTCAGAAAAGCCATCGGGAGAGCTGCAAAACATTGGTGAGAGTCGTGGGGTCCCCGGAGGTGATGTGAAGGAGAGCAGCAGTGCTTCATCCTGCACCCTGGGAATGGGTGCAAGCCCATCTGCGCAGGCATCACCATTACACCCTGTGCCTGCGAAGGCTTCTGCTCTCCAGAGGTAGTTTGGAAGAGGCAGAGAGCAGATTTATGGAGCTGCTTGGAAAAATGATCTTTGCCAGTGACTCTGAGCCATTTCTGAACGCGTTTTTGTCTGTGCTGCTGTTTCCTCTGGGGGCTTCTTCCTGTGCAAAGGGAGCTTCAGGAGGTGCTCAGCATCCCTGGGTGCAGCTTTCCCACTCTCCAGCTGGCTGCGGAGAGCAGCTGCTCTGCCAGTGAAAAGTATTTGGCTGAACAGCCCATCCGCCTGGTTTGCAAGTGAAAATAGGGCTTGGCCAGCTCCACCCAGAGCAGAAAATCAGACCCTTTGGCGAGTTGAGCTGCTGTAATGAAATTTAGCTGTGCTGAGACTGCCAGTCCTTAAATGGGAAAAGTCCCACGTGGGTCCAGGAACCCTTGGGGATGGATCTGTCAAAACTGCTGCTACAGAGGGGTTTTGGCGCTGCATGGGGACACCCACTGCAGGTGAATGTCACCCTGTGGCTTGGCCCACCCTCAGCACTGATTGTACATTGTCTTCTCCTCATAGCGTGTCCCCGCAGCGTGTGGTCTCACAGAGCCATGATGAAGCTTCTGCCCATCGTCCCGCTCCTCCTTCTTCTCCCGGCGATGCTGGAAGCCAGACCAAAACCTGCAGGTGAGCCCTGGCTGGTGGGGAGTGCCTGGAGGAGAGAGAGCTGGTTGAGGTGGGGGGACTCAATGCCTCTTCTTTGGAGGCATCCCCAGCAGGATGGAGGATCCGCCCAAGCATGGGACCCAAAATTCCCAGCTCTGTCCAGGGAAGCAGGAGCTTGAGCCTGGCCCCAGCTCGGTGGTTCTGGTGCCGTTTGCTCTGGGCATGGCCTCAGCTTTGACACAGCTCATCTCAAGGCCTGTCAGTCCTCTGACCTCCGCAGGAGACACAGGCATGAGGGGGAGCTTCCTTCCGGCATGGGTCTCCTGACAGAGAGAGCAAAGCAAATCCAGGGATAGCAGCCCCTCTCCTCCCGGGGCAGAGGCACTGAAGTCAATTCCAGTTTAGAAACAGTGAAGGCACCAGATGGAGAAAGGAGTGGGTATGTCTTGGAGACCTTCAGAGCAATTGAGATGACAGCCTGGGTCTGGGCAGCATCCCAAGGGGACTCAAAGTGTTTGCTTACCATTAGGGCCAAATTCTCCAGGCTTGGGTACACACAAGCCAAGCAAAATATGTTCACTGGTATTTCACTTGCTAAATACTCTCCAAGTTTGCACTGGAAGTAGCACCCGTGTGTCCAAGAGAGGCTCTTTGGCTCGATCCCTGCCATGTGCATGCCCTTAGCTCTGCTTTTCACTGTCTCATTTTCTTCCATTAAAAAATAAAAGACAAATCACCAAAGGAAGCCCTGGTTTTAGGCAGAAACTGGCAAAATGCAGTAAAACCCAGGGGTGGCTGGAACTGTGGGGAAGAACAGAAGAATTGCCCAAAGCAGTGTGTTCCTGCTTGCCACTTGAGCAAGTAGGAGCCTGTGTGGTGCAGAGGTCTGGGGCAGGGACTGCAGCTCGCAGACAACAGCACAAGGCCCTGGTCTGGTTTACAGTTTAAGCTCTGATTTGCTGCAGAGATGAAGATGCTGCTGCCTAAACCTGTGCCTAAGCCTTGCCTGGGTAGATGCTGACAGAGAGGCGTTTCTGCAGCTTCTGGCTGTGGAAATGCAGGGAGCGGGAGCTGCGTCTGGCTAAAGGGATGGTATTAGGAAGGAGAGGATGCTGCCATTTCCCCACAGCCAGGGCCTATCTATCTTCCTGCCCACCATCCCTGCTTCCACTCTGCCAGCCCCCTCCATGAGTTAATTTGGCAGTAGAGGCTGCACAGATCTGCCCTCTCTCTCTTCCGCTGAGCACCCCTCACGGCACCCCCCAGGGATGTCTCTGCTGCCAGCCCTGCTCTCAGTTGCGAGGCTGAGCTGCCTCTTTTCCCCCTTGCAGCCCTGAAGTGCAGGACAGGTCCGCTGGACATCGTGTTTGTGATCGACAGCTCCCGCAGCGTGCGCCCCTTCGAGTTTGAGATCATGCGGCGGTTCATGATAGATATCATCAGCAGCCTGGATGTGGGCCCCAACGCCACACGAGTGGGGGTGATCCAGTACTCCAGCCAGGTGCAGAACATCTTCTCCCTCAAGACCTTCTTCACACGGGCGGACATGGAGAAGGCCATCAACAGCATTGTCCCACTGGCCCAGGGCACCATGACGGGGCTGGCCATCCAGTACGCCATGAACGTGGCCTTCACCACGCAGGAGGGCGCGCGGCCTCTGCACAAGAAGATCCCCCGCATTGCCATCATCGTGACGGATGGACGGCCCCAGGACCGTGTCACCGAGGTGGCCACCCAGGCCCGGAATGCCGGCATTGAGATCTATGCCGTGGGCATCCAGCGGGCAGACATGAACTCACTGCGTGCCATGGCCTCGCCGCCGCTGGAGGAGCACGTCTTCCTGGTGGAGTCCTTCGAGCTCATCCAGCAGTTTGGGAAGCAGTTCCAGGACAAGCTCTGCGGTGGGTGAGAGCCGTGGCTGCAGGGGCGGGCAAGGATGGTGCTGGTGCTGCTCCTCACATGGGCTAGAAGGTGACTTTCAGAGGGGTGTTTGGGGTGGCTGCCCTTGCTAGGAGCATCATGGACAGGGAAGCATGGTGCCAGGGCACCAAAGGATACCAAAGCAAGGTGGCCTTTCCTCTTGCTCACCTTTCCTGGGGAGAGATAAAGAAAGCTTTGAAGGCACTGCAAGCAAGTGATTTTCTTCACCCATGCATGGTAGCTCTGCCGCACGCCATGACATCACGGCAGCAGTGACGGGAATGTTAAAGAGCAGGAGCTGGTTTCCCTGGGTATGATGGGGATGGATGACACATCCCAGAGCCCTTTGTACATTTTGATGTGGCTCTAACAGGGTCTCCTCCTACACAGGCACATGCACAGCATCTGCTGCATGCACATTGGTGTTTAATAAACCAGGAAGCTGATTCTCATCATGGCCATGCTGGTGCTGGTCAGGAGCTTGCAGGCTGGGACCTGTCTGTCTCATGCCGTGCTGGTGTCAGAGACCTGTCACAGCAGCAAGCCAGCAAGACCTTGCTCATGTGCTTCAGCGTCTGTTGGAGGGCAGAAGGCAGCTGCCAGCCTTTTTCAGGCAGTGTTTTCTAGCACGGGGCACATGCAGGGCTGTGTTAGTGCCATGGTGAGTCCTTGTGTGCTGGAGCAGGGGGTCCAGGGCTTGCCAGATATTGCCTTCCTGGCTGCATGGACACACAGAGCTGGCTCCTTCAGTATGTTCCAGCTGAGCTGAAGCTTTTGCTTACTCAGCTCAAGCTGTCATCAGTATCAATTAATACAGAGCATTGATTTAGCACTCAGGTAGATCAAAAAGCTGAGGTGGTTCTGAAACCTGCCCCGCACAGTGTCCATGTCTGTGCCCTGGAAATCAGTGAGTGAACACTGGGGCTGTGTGGGTCATCCCAGTGGTTTCGGCTGCATGGACAGGGCACGTGGCAGAGCTGGGATCCCCATGAATAAGCGCATGGGCTGCTCTGATGTCTGTTCTGTCTTGCAGGGGTGGACATGTGCATGGGACAGGAGCATGGCTGCCAGCACAGCTGCATCAGCACCCCTGGCTCCTTCTACTGTGAATGCAACCCAGGCTACAGGCTCAACGTGGACGGAAAGACCTGTTCCTGTAAAAACCCTTCTTTTGTCCTAACTCTCGTAGAGGGCTTTTAGTTGCAGGTCTCATGGAGGGAGGCTGCAATGCAGCGCAAGACCCAGGGAGGGCAGCAGCAGCCTGGGTGCTCTGTTCGCAGAGCCTGCGGCCTCCTGGGTGTCTAATGACATTGGGTATTGCTAAATCCTGGTCACCTCTTCGGGATGGCCACTTGGGGCTCATGTGGGCACAACCCGGGGGGGGCTCTGCCCAGGGGTTATGCGAGGATGCACATCCCAGCCACCGAACCGCACAGTGTTTTAGCCCTGTATGGTGATGCAAAGCTGTGTATGGCTCTGCTGAGCTGCCCGAGAGAGGCTGGGACAGGAGGGTGACAGTGTCCTGCTCCCTACAGTCATTGATGCGTGTGCAGACGGGAGACACGGCTGTCAACACCAGTGTGTCAGCGTTCGTGGGTCGTACACGTGTCACTGCCGTGCGGGTTACTACCTCCACCAGAACAAGAAGAGCTGCACCAGTACGTGGCCATCTCCCTTCCTGTCCCTTCTTCATTTGCTTCTCTCTCTCCCTTTCCTTCTCTTGTCTTTCTGCCCACCCCTCTCCTTCTCTCACCAGTGATCGATTACTGCAGCTTTGGAAACCACAGCTGCCAGCATGAGTGTGTGAGCATCCCCAATGGGCACTACTGCCGCTGCCGCAGCGGGTTCACACTGCAGCCCGACAGCAAGTCCTGCAGAGGTATGTCCCGGTGCGGCACAGGTTGTGGTGTATGGCAGATACATTTATGTCCTGCCCAGTCCCTAGGGAAAGGGCTGTTCCTGGACCTGAATGGGGATAACCCTGTGCCCTTGGCTTGTCTTCCAGCCACTGACCTCTGCAATGGGGTGGATCATGGCTGCGAGTTCAAGTGTGTGAGCATGGAGGGTTCCTACCGCTGTGTGTGCCCTGAGGGCCAGCAGCTCCAGGCAGATGGCAAGGCATGCAGCAGTGAGTACTGCGATGAGGCTCTTGGCTTCGGGAGAGGGCTTACCTGAAACTGAGCTGGGGGTCTGAGTGGATGTTTGAGCTGGGTTGGAAGAGGATGGAGAGCTGGATGTGCTTGGGGAGTGCCCTGGCTGCTGCAGGGACGGATACAGGCTTGTGTCCTCAGGGACATGGCCCAGAAGATGCAATGGGAGCTTTGCAGAGAAGGGAGACCTAGGAAAGACTTTTAGGGGCTGCTGGGGTGGCAGTGGAGGTTCTGGGGCTGAGACCCCTGTGTATGCTCTGCTCTGATTCCCAGCCTCATGTGGGCTGCAGTTTGGGGGGTCCACACAGTGTCCTGAAGCCGAGTCCTAATGCTGGGTACCTTCACTCTGATGGTGCCCATGGCCAGGCTTGTCCCTTCTCACCTTACTCCTGTGCCCCCAGAGTGCGGGACTGGACATGTTGACCTGGTGATGGTGATTGATGGTTCCAAGAGTGTCCGACCCCAGAACTTCGAGCTGGTGAAGCAGTTTGTGAACCGCATCGTGGACCTGCTGGAGGTGTCCCCCCATGGCACGCGTGTGGGGCTGGTGCAGTACTCCAGCCGCGTCCGTACCGAGTTTCCCCTCAACAAGTACCACAGCGCGGACGAGATCAAGAAGGCAGTGATGGAGGTGGAATACATGGAGAAAGGCACCATGACAGGCCTTGCTCTCAAGCACATGGTGGAGCACAGCTTCTCCGAGCTGGAAGGTGCCAGGCCTCTCTCCCACAACATCCCCAGAATTGGGCTCGTCTTCACAGATGGGCGCTCCCAAGATGACATCTCTGAGTGGGCCAGGAGAGCAAAGGAGTCAGGTACGAGGGGCTGGAGAGCCTCAAACTGCAGTGCTTTGGGCACTGCAGGATGGTTCCTTGGGGAGTTAGGCTCTGGGGGAGGCTGCAGCATCCAGCCTTGGGGTGCTGCAGGGGCAGAAGCACCTCTGTGATGGTTCAGGCTGCTCTGATCAGCATCCTTCATGCAGCAAACCTGAACCACAGCGGTGCTGCCGTTTCCTGCCTAAATTCCTGATGTGTATTTGAGAAGTCCAGTGTAAATCCTGCATCCTTGGCTTTGCTCCCTTTGGGCTGCTGGATGTGGGGCGGCCAGCACAGTGCTCAGGATCTGTCCTTGTCTTGCAGGGATCGTTATGTTTGCTGTGGGTGTTGGTAAGGCTGTGGAAGAGGAGCTGAGAGCAATTGCTTCCGAGCCAGTGGAGCAGCACTTCTCCTACTCAGCAGACTTCACCACCATGACCCACCTCGTGGAGAACTTCAAGCTGAACATCTGCCCAGGTGGGTGCTCCAAGTCGGGGGAGCCCTCCTCTCTCCACAGAGCTGGTGGGGTGGTTTCTGTGTCTGTCACCCTGCGTCGTGTACCCCAGGACTGGGCTGGGTGAGCCCAGGCTGCCCCTGGCTCTCACAATGATGCCTGGTAGTGAGCTGCCTGGGCTAGCAGGGATGC
>JANRGW010000893.1:0-20935 GCA_024733675.1 Psilopsiagon aymara | reverse complement strand
AACCCCCCCCCCCACCCCCCCCCCCCCAAAAAAAAAAAAAAAAAAAAACAAACAAACAAGGAAAAAAAAACCAACAGCAAACCAGGGGGCAAAAAAGCCAGTTGCCAGATAAGCCTTGCGCCGGCAGCGAGCACCCAGGCTGCTGCCTTCATACTGCAGTCCACTGCATGAAACATGACCCTAGCAAAAGCAAAATGGAGCAAACCATTCATGCTTTGCAATCCTGTGTTTCTCAGCACTATCCTGTATCTCTCAAAACCTTCCTTCTCATGTTATACTGACATTGTTGTCCTCACTAATTTCCACATCTGGCTTAACTTGCTGAACAGCCCTAGGATCATCACCAAAGTTTGCCACATTTCAGGCTGTAAATTCTCTAAAACAAAGATTAAATCTTAGATTCTTTCTGCAAAGGATTAAAGAACAAAAGGGTAAAACAAGCAGTCACACAAATGCCTGATCAGAGACCATCCAGTGTTTTTCCTAACGCCACAGCATTCCACTTGGAAATGTAATGCGTAAGATTAGCTTCACCTTCTTCCTCCTCACTGCTCCCTGCAGGACCATCTGATAGCTTCTGGTGATCAACCAATTTGTCACTGGGTGTTGCCATGGTGAGGAGAAAGGCATAGCCCAAAAACAGAGTCTTATTATGGGGCAAGGGTCCATAATGTTCCTCCAGTACTGGGGGCTCTACAGCATCTACACCTTCACATGTGCTTACAGATTCACCAGTTCGAACAGCCCCTGCAGCAAGACAAAAGCACCACAAGTCTCAAAAGCAAGGTTCTGCACAAAGATGCTGGGTAAGATTTGGAATATGCTTAAGTTCAGTTATTTTACTGGATGAGACACAGAGAGGCAGGATTGGTAGGACAGGTAGAGATCTTTTACCCTTCTGGTTGCAAAGAATCTTCAAATCACATCCTGAATGACTAAATTGACAATGTTTTCCAGTTTATCAATATCCTGAAAAAATACCTATTGCTGTGAAGGGTTCCTTTAACAGCAAGGCATTTCAGGACTGACTAAACAGGTAACAAAAGAGATAAGAAAGGAGAAAGGCAAATCACAACATTCAAGTCAGAACATTTCTAAAAGGCATAACTGAAAATAGGGCAGGAAAATACTCAAGACTGCTAAAAATAATCTCTGCTGAACACATCCAGGAAGAATCAGTCTCAAATTCTGCAGGGCAAACATGCAATCTTTTTGTTTATGGGAAGTGGAAAGATCAGTTACAGAAAAAACAGGGAGGATAAAAATAGCTCAATGCAAATTTAAAAGCAGAAAATAAGATTCTCACCAAGCTTTATCACTGCTGACTTGCGTCCACGTTTAGCTGGGGATCTCTCATCTTCAGAAGCAACAAGTTTCCTTTTCCCAGACAGTGTGCTCAGTTGGATGCGTGGACTCTCCTGCGCTTTACGAGTGGGAGTCGTGCTGCTGCTGGAAGTGCTGGGAGAACCAAGGTTACTACGTCGCTTCCGCTTCCCCTCCACAAGATTATCTGTGATACAGAACACAGAGATCAGTCACTGCCTCTCACGTAACACAATGAGCTTTCACCTACCTATCTTTACAGAGGTGGCTAAACTCCACAGAAAGTATACATTACCACCCTCTGACAGCGAAGAGCAAGACAAAAGGTACCTCACTTGCATATCTCTCTTGTCAAGCCCAGCCTGGCTGTCTATTTTTCCTCTCAGTACTGCTGGAGAGTTTGTATCACAGCAGCTATCCACCAAATGTAAATGAGTACAGCATCACTGTCCTAGATGCAGGCCACTCTCCACAAGCCAGTTAATACCAGTAAGCCTCTGAGCGAGATGCAAAACAATAGAAGTATCTCAGGGATGCCATTAAAAAGTTCCCAGGAAGATTTAAACACTGGTAATTCAGGGTAGGAACTAGATGCATCTCAAAGGCACAAGACACAGAAAAACAGCTCAGCCAGCAGCTAAATAGCACTTCCCCTTACCGAGACTGATGTCAGCTGCTTTGTTCAGGGGGGTGACAGGTTCGTAAGGTCCTAGTCCAAACTGCTCCCGCAGCTTATTTCCTTGTTCCAGAGACAGGATAACAGCCATTCGTTTGTACCACTTTCTCTGGTCTTCCTTTTCAATGCAATAGTATAGCTCTCCAGACTCCTTCCGATGTCCCTTCACCACACCTGACAAGACAGCAAATAACACCAATTAACCAAGTAACCCCAGGCTTTGCATCCTCCTGGATAAGCATCCATTTCCCATTTAATCCAGCAACTCAGAAAACCCAAGGAAGGAGGTCAAGCATTGCTCTTACCTGCACTAAAGTACTCATCCTCTGACAATGCAGTCACCTCAGTCTCCAGTGGGATAGGATCACAGAGTAAAATATCTTTTCCTAACACATCACATTCATATCCATCATCAAAGAGCAGCTTGTACTTTCCTGCCCCAACATCTTGGGTAATCATCCCAGAATAGAAGTACCCATTCGAGGACCACTTTGCTACCACCCTGAGTCCCACAAAGATGCTCCCAGGAGATGAGTCTGTGCAGTCTGAAGGACCAGCCAGCACTTGTAATGGAATTTCTGGAGAATTACTTCGATGTAAGGCACAGAAGCCAGAAGTGTTGGATTTCTCCCCTCCATCTGGCAGGCGAACTGAATGAGTAAATGATTTGTCCTCAGGCGATGCTGTAGTTGAGAGATCCTCCATACCTGGCAGTCCAGCTATATCTCTGTAGAAAAGAGAAAAGCAGTCCCATAAAGAAAGAAAAGCACTCCCAGAAAGTCAGGAAAAACAGTTACTAAATAAAAAATACTTGGGCAAGATGCTTGCATCTGCTACATGCTATCACAAAAAACAGCTCTTGAAACATTCAGCACTCCTTCTGTCACATTAAGTCAGCAGCTCCCCATTCTCTTCCTTGGCAATAAATTAATGTTGTTATCGCCTTTTGCCAGGGTACCTTGTTCCTGTTGTTCGAGATGGCGGACGGCCTCTTCTTCCTCGCCCGCGAGGTGTCATGGGTGCTTTGCCACCCTGACAAGTGCCAGGCATAGATTCCTCCTCTTCCTCACAAGGTAGTGCTCCTGTCTGGCTAACTCTGAGTGAAGATGCTGGCTGACCAGCTCCTTTCCTAGGGCTAGAGAATTTATAAGTTAACTACTCTGCATAAAGAAGCCAGCTTATTAGGATCCTCCCATTTTCTCTGATCTTACAACTATACAAGAAGCTTGCCTCATTATTGCTAAACTGGCAAGAGTTTAGGCAAAGCAATGTTTCATAGGGAAACAAACTGCTCCTTTAGGAAAAACACATGTGAAAGTAAAGACTATCTCCTTACTTTCACTCATCAAGGCAGATCCTTCCCAGAAAAGTCCTGGTTTAGGATCTATCCTGTTTCACATTCCCCCCATGCCAGCTGTTCACTTCTGTAAAATATCTGTTCTTCCTTCCCAAGGCTCTGCACATACCTTAATTTTCCTAAGACACCCCTGCCAATGGGTAAAGCAAACTCTCCAGTTCCTGTTCCACACATTTTCCCTTTGACAGCTCCAGTTCCTCGCCCTGAGCTGCTACTGCTGCTGTGTGTGGCAGAGTGACCATTGCTTGCTTCACTGGATGTACGGTGAAGGCTTGAGGCCTTAGATGAGAAGGAGCTGACATCACCAAGGTCTCCTGAAGTCAGTGATGACCCCACTGCAGTTCTAGAGGAGGATGCATCAGTCTCACACTCCTGGCACTCCACTACAGGCTCTTCAGTTTCCTTAAGAAAAAAAAACCTGAGGAGGTTCATCAGAAGTGACACACCTGCTATACAGAAGCTCTACAATCATGAGGCAAAAGCAGACAAGTGGAGACCATGTTCATGAAACCGAAGCTAGCCATGCAGATTTGAGTCTGAACTGATCAATGACAGACAGTATGTGTCTCAGTATAGGCCTGTAGCTACTGTATATAAAGAAGTAGGAAATCAGTCAACACGACAGAGCTTGGCTGACACCAAACTAGTTTGGCTTTGAATAATTCCCACCCTGCAAGAGTGTGAGAGTGCAATGTACATAAGACAGTGGTAGCCTTTCATTACTAATAATCGAAGAACAGTTTCAGACAGCTGGTCACTTGGAGCCATTGTGAAGTTTCATGGAAATATCAAATGTTGGCAGATAAGTTGGAAAAGGTTACATGATTGTGCTGACACAACCTATGCAAGAAAATTTCGGGAAACTTAATTCTCTATTTTAATGTTACAATAAGTAACAATGTATAGTATCAGGTGTGAAGGTATAATCTTTTCACTAAACTGATTTATCCTCTTCTGTTATTATTTACTGTAACAACACAACACAAGACTCATGTTATCCACCTTTATAGCAGGACAGCAGTAACATTTTCTTTCCAGCAGGCTAGTGTGATTACTGTGCACATCACATCAGCATTTGTCAGCTACCTTTAGAGATTCCATAAAGATTTGCCAATTAATGAATGGACATACACCAACAACACAAGTGCACTAACAAGAGGCTTGTATATCTTTTGGATTTAAGTTGCTTTTTATAGACCTCTTACACAATCTGATCCACAGGACTCAAAAGTGCAGTTAGAAAGGACATTGAGCTGCAAAACAGGCTAAACTACCCTATGTCGTTCATTTTTGCAGGTAGAAGTGATTTTGCTTACTAGTAGAATTTTTGCTCATTCTGAAATATCTCTATTCTGACAAAACCCCAAGAATTTTAGAACAGCTGGATGCACATAGTAAAGTCTTTTATTCAGTTCTTTGAGATGAAAAAAGATTCAGTGTTATCTTCAGAAAACAGTAATGGGCATGAAATACACGAGCAACAAACACACAGCTTTGGCCGTGCATGAAATATTTTTCATGAGCAAATGTGGTTGGCTCATTTTCTGCAGCCACAACACATTCTCATTTTAATTATTTTTTCAGTCAACAAAACATTACACTGAGCCCTGAAAACAGGAACTTACCTCAACTACCTTTCTTTCCACCTCCGCACCGTTTATGTAGTAAACATCAGTTATAACCCGCGTTACAACAGTGCGTACTTCTCGAATAGTTCGCATATGGCGATGCTGCACTCGGCCTTTGGGCGGATGAAGAAGATTAAACTCCTCCACTCCCTGTAATAAACAGAACAAATTAAAAAAAAACAAAACCAAACCAGACCACAGTGAAAAGCCCATAATTTCTGGGTACAAATATCTCTGCAGTAGTTTCTTAATACCATATTCAAGTACCGAGATACAGAACCTTTCGGCGTCTTGTTACAAATAAGATACAGTAACACAAGAAACCCCAAACAAGGGAGAACTGAACACATTTTCCTGACTTGCTGATGAACAGAGGAAGGGAATCAAAGCAACCCAACAAGGAAACAGAAAACCTGCTTAGCATGGCTTCTGATACTCTTTCTTTCAGCATTCTCTCAGACATATCACATTGATGTTGCACTGCATACTGATGGTCCTGTTGACCTCCTGTTTCCCAGAGGATGCACTATTCTTAACTCAAGTTCAGAGAAACTTTTTTTTTTAATATAGTCTTTGTGTTCACAAGAAAATATACTCTGCAGTTCTAACTGCAAAGCAGGGTTCTTTGGGGAACGCAATACTTCCTGAAATGCTAATTTGAAGTTATCTTGTTAGAACGTTTCTCTGGAGGAGCTCTCCCCTTGTGTGTTTATCCACTGACACCGGATGGAGTGGAACAGCAAGCTGTCCAAAGTTGGCTGGTGCAAACCAGAAAGCATCAAACCCTTCATTCAAAATTTCCTGCAACTTCCAACTCCATCCAACAAAAAGTGACCATTTTCTTTATAGTGTTAACTACATCTGGACACAACACCCATCCCCCCTAAAAAAACAACCAACCAAAACTTGTCATATTTTTCCAGAAAATAAATATGGAGACATTTACTTCCCAAACTTATGCTGCCCACTGAATATTGCCAACTTAGCAATTGTGTACAGCTGATGCAAGAAAGCTTGCAATACTAACATTTTAAAGTGGTCTTTTGGATTTTTTCAACAGAGAACCTACTCTCAGTGAATTTACTGGCTGAAGGGATACTTAACTGTTCTAAAGCAGTAAAATTAAATACAGGCAGCCTTCATCCCACCTGACTGTGCAGAGAGTCCGTGTCCTCTCCAGAGGCATTCAGAATCTTTTCCCCACTCCCCTCAGTTTGTACGTTTGCATCTTGTCGCCCAGGTCTTTGCCCAGACATACTGGTTCTCACTTCCACCTGCCTATAGATTTCTTCTGATGTCTGCGTTGCTGCTGTAACAGTTGTTGGGGTAACAAGACAGTAGACTGTAGTCTGAATCCCTTTATTCCTGGTGTTTGCCCACCTCTCTTGGCTTTCATCAATTTTAACAGTTTTACTTGGTTTCTTCTGCATTCTCCTCTCTTCTTCTGTCTCAGTGCTTGCAATACCAGTCTTCACAGATTCTCCACCCTCTGCGTCAGAAGGCTGTTGACAGCAGTCCTGCTGCATCCTCTGAGGAATCTGGATCTGTCCAACAATGTCACCTCCTTTGTGTTGCTGGTACTGCCAACCACTTGGATTGTTTTGTAATTCAGCATCTTCTTGAGTGCCAGGAAAACTGAACAGATTCCCTCTGCAAACCAGTCATACACAGACCAAAATTATGATTAAAAAAAGACAACCAATATGATATCACTCTAAAAAAATTAAAAAATACTTCAAACCCCACCGAAGCCTGCAGTGCCCTGGCAGTCACTCAACTGCTTCTCAAGATTGCAGAGAACTCAGGGAGTCTCAAATTATAAACAACATTTCAATATCTTTCAAGTGATTCACATAGCAGCAAGAATGGCTGACACCTGCAGAGAATTAGGTGCTTTTCCAAACACTAATAAAGCACACTTCAGACACCAACTATACAGCATGCTTCTGGGAGTCATGCCATCTTGAAGCTGCTACAGTCTGCTTCAGCACATTATTGGCTTGAAACTGGTAATTACACCTAGCAGGAAGAGACAGGAGCATAAACAAATCTGCCATTTAATGTTTTCATCAGGATTTGTGTGCCCTATGTACTGTTATCAAGTACTATATGGAATGGTCTTCAGCATAACTGTTCAATGTTCCTGAAGTAAAGGTTACTCCTTCTCTGTTGACCAAGATCTTCAAAATAAATAAATAAATAGAATAGATGGAATGGAAAAAAAAAAAAAAAGAGAGATAGAATTCTATCAAAAGATAGAATGGAAAACACTGAAGAAGCAGATTTCTACACCTGGTCCTCCAGCCAGCACCCTTATCACCATATGCAGCAATAAAGTGCTTTCAAAGCAACTGGAAACAGCAAAACTTGATGGACTTTTAAGGGAGACAATAGCAGGAACAGTAACAAACACCATAGGTCACGAGATCTTGGAACAAGAGAAAGAAAAGGCTTTTAAACAGCTCTAAATATGATTTCAGTTCTCTCAAGGCCCAGACTTTCCTGAAGCATATTAGCCAGCTGTAATCACAACACTGCTCAGTCAAAAGGGCCTGATTACTATTTGAGATACAAACACAGTACTTATTATACTTACCCTGGTGTTCCCAACCTTACAAGTCACCCAAAGACAATGACTTAGTGACATTTCTTTAATGTAGAAAATGCACTTGTGCATACGAATCCAGCCAGGACTGGCAAGCAAAGATTGTGAGGAGTTACCTAAACGGAGAAGTGGAAAAACCATGACCTCTGGCCTCATCCTCTCGACGAACTTCACAGACACGACTAAACACAGATGATGTTTTCTGGGAGCTAGCAGTGCAGATTTAAAACAGACAGGAAAACAAACAAAAAAAATGATCAGTGAGTAAGAAAATCCCTTACACAGCAAAATGAGAGTTCTCTAACCCCTTGGGAAAGTAGTAACTGGTAGTGAGCTTGTTGACTTATAGAACCACAGAATACGCAAGATGGTAAGTCCCAACAGGTCAAGCTGCAATCGTATAAACACTTCTGTCACTTCTGCAGACACCTTAACAGCCAAGACCAGTGTTATCAATTCCAGAAAACGCAGTTTGTAAAACTGCAGCACCATCAGGAGTTTCACTATCTACTATCTTTGGTACCCACCAGGGGACATAGACCATTTATGGCTTACTCTCAGGATTTTCACATAGCGCAGAAATATTGAGAATGAGTCATAAAGCAGATGGAGAAAACAAGTTCAACCTATACCTAATAAAGACAACCCATCCGCAAACAGCAAGGAATGACAGCCACATCCTCAGCACTGAGGCATGACTAACGTCCAGCATGCAACCTCGTGAGATTATTTCAAGTTTATTCAAGTGAGAAAGCTTATTTCAAAGTTTTCTCATTGCTTCAAACCAATGTACAGGTCACTATCTTCTGACTCAGATTCTAATTAGCACTTACAAACTATACACCCCAAAAGCTAAAATCAAGCAATGCTAGGCATTAAATGTGACATAAGATAGATATGTACAAATCAAAAGACCAAGGGAGTAACTTCTGCTTTGCTCAATGTGTTAAACTGAGACTTCAGTTTATCAGTTATGTTTCTATCAGCTTCATATCAAAAACAGAATTCTCTTTCAGAACTCCTCAGAGATCCTTTGCAGGAAATAAAGCAGAAAACCATGTATTTGAAATTTAAGAGGTTCATAGGGCAGACTTGCATTCCAGACTGCCCAAGACCTGAATTGTAGCTTTGGCTACAATCAGGAGGCAAAATGCTGACATTAGTAGGAAGCACAAAGACTGTAGCAAAAGAGGTGGGGCACTCACTTTGTCCTTGTACTTCAAACCTACTGCAACAGCTGAAGAATTAATGACACAGCTACTGCTCAAAGCATCCTTGCTTCTGTGCTTTTTGTTAATTTTTTTTCTCCCTGCTGCTGGCCATGAGTGGAAAAAGGACCTACCCAGATCTTCATATTAGCTCTGCACAGTAACAAGCACAGTTACCTGGCAGCAGCCCCAGCAGCAGCAGAGGCTCCATTTTTCCTGTCACTGGCTGCAGGCTCTGAAACAAGAAGGAAGGGCAGGATGGTTTTGGTGTCAGTTGAACAGACTCTCCTGCCCCTTTCCATCCCTTTACACTTAGCAAAGAGAGAGGCTGAGCAACACTGGACAAAGAGTACTCAGGCCTCCGTGCCCAACTTCTCATCACACACCTGAGTTTAGACTATTACACTGAATGTCACTGGTCTGATCAAAATGTTAATTTTCTTGTCCAGATTGTACTTTTAGAATTTACTCCCTCCCAATATAACTGAACTCCAGTTCCTGTCCTGTGACATTGCCACTATGCATCACAATTTTTAGTCTGCTGAAAATACCTTTCCTCACAACAGAGACCTTTGCTCTCACTCTATGCTCGCTTAGTGCATTGCAGAAGCAGAGAAACAAATTTAAGTGACACTGCCCAAAAAGAAAAATGAAAAAAATTATAGACACTCAGAGGCTGCTTTGGGGAATGCCATAAAGCAGTTTTGCGTTAAGGCTGAGATTAGTACGACAGTATGTTTCAAGGTGTCATCCTCTTACTTTCCAAGCTGAATGGCAGGGACTCCTCGCTCCCATCATTCACAGGCGTAACAAGGTTCATTCGCAGTGAGAGTTTTGCATCAGCCTCAGAAACCACACAAGAATCTCCTTTGTCACACATTTCTGACACATCTGTTGATACCACTGCACTTTCCACAGTGACATTGTTGGTCCCCTCTGTTGTAACATCACTAGTTGCCATAGTGCTGTCTGGGCAACTATCATCCACTGCAAACAGGAAAGCCAAAAAAAAGTAAACTGAAAAGCAGCGACTGTCATTCACACTGATGGGATTCATGTCCCAGTTCTATTCTGAAAATGCTTCACTGCATGCATCAGCAGTAGTGCAGTAGTGGGAATTTCTATCTAGAGTTCATAAGTGTGACAGTTCTGTACGACAGGTGTCATCCTTAGCATGCAAAGGATACTATTACCCAAGCATAAATACACTTTTCCTTTCATCCAGCAAATGCAGGGTGTTGTTTCACGAACCTAGCAGAGTCCTGCTGAAAGATGATGAATACTAGGAACAATACTTTGGCCTAAACTTCTTCACTACTTAGAAGGGTTTTCTGCATTCTTTAACGGAGCTGTATGCGAGAACTAAATGAGTGCAAGAAATACATGTCCTATACCACCCCATACTCAGGGAACAAACACCTCCAGAGGCCAAGAATATAACAAGGGAAGTGTGGAGAAGGGATGAGCCATCCTCCCAAAAACTATGTTTTTGCCAAGATAGGTTTGAGTTATCCCATCAGATCCTCATCAAGAATCAAAAGCTTCCAAACAGGCTTTCCCTGCAGAACAGAGCAGGACAGGTCAAACTCACCAATTGGTGTGCTGTGTCTTTGGGGTCCCATTTTAAGCTGGCCAATAAGCGGTGGTGTTACGCTGGGCTGAATGACAGCGCCCTCCTTTGGCAAAGTCAAATGAAGTGGACTTCCTAAAAGACAGTGCGTGCCAGGATCAGTAATTGCAGGGGCTACTTTGGTTCAAATACCAAAAGCACAGGTTCACTGTGCTGTAGAAATGGGGAAAAGCATAACCTGGTGCTGCCCTGTACAAAGGTACCCTCAACAGTTACTGGTTTCAGGACAGCTGCTCTAACTGATCTTCACATTTTGTGTGGAAAATCTTGGTGAAAATGTGGGCTGTTGTCAACTTGGTGCAGCTGTCCCCAGGTGCTAGATGAACATGCTCATGTATACCCTGACATAAACAAACTTTTCGCAGAATGCAGCTTTGCTTCAGAAACATTCAGGATTTTCCACAGAAAAAGGAGATGAGGCCAGAAACGGAAATGAAGGTGAGGACAGGAGTGTATTGGCAGAGCTGTGTTGCCCGAATTAGTAATCTGAAACTTATACAGAATGATGCTTTATTATCAAAAAGCCTTGCATAAAAAGTCAGCAGATATACTTTAGCTAGCCACCTACGGGCCTAAATGTAGCAGTCAATTAAGGGTTAGAGGATGACAGCAGCAACTTGCCTAGAGAATAACCTGCAAGAGAAGCAACAGATACTGCAGCTCCATAACTAGCTGCCAGCTGCCACCAGAAGCCCTGGCCCCATCTTCCTGTCCTCTCCAGTAATTCTGCCTCTTGTGCAGTCTCCAGTATAAAGGGTCTGCAGGGTCTATTGGGTGAAGCAGCCTATCCCATCAAGGAAAATATGCCTTTTCATCAAGGAAAAATGCTCCCTCCTTCTGCCTCACCCCATGCCACTTATTTGCAAACCTTCAACATCATATATCAGCAATTTACACACTGCATTCTTTCCAAATTGCACATAAGTACTCAACAAAACTAACAGAATAACCCTTCCCTCCCACACTGAGGTCAAAACAGGTTTTCATCATCTTTCTCACTATCCTTCCTTTTCCCTAAAACTGTCCTTGTTCTTTGAATTTCACTCAAGATATTTCTCAAATAATCCCATTCACAATCAGCAGAACTCCTGAACTTTAAGAAGCATGTATTAAAAACAAAAACCAAAAAACACCCTCTCCTCTCCCCCCCCCAAAAAAAACCACAAAAGAAAAAAAAAAAAAAAAAAGAGAAACAAATAAAAGAGCCACAAAGCAAACCCCAAACTAAATAGTACCGAAAAATTGTTACTTAAGGACGTGAGAACACAAATGCAAGTCCTTAAATTTAAGAGCTAACACTAGACATTCAGATAACAACTTTTAGTTATAGCCAGATGCAGTGCATTATTCTTCAGTTACACAAGATGTGATTTACACAACTAACTTGTGGCACATGAAGCCAGAAATACATGACAAAGACATAATCCCCTCACAAGAAAAAAAGCAAACCACTGAAAAGCTCTCTATTGTCCATCTGAAAACTTTGAAAGCCATCAGCTACCACGGGTTGTAAAATCATGATTCAGCAATTGCAATATCCTTGAGACTGACCCAAGGACTTCAGTGTACTTTTGCAGTGGGTGGGTATTTCATTGTGTAATGGTACTCACGCTTTGTGGGTACACCACATACCAAAAGGCTGACTACCATCCCACAAACAGCTTATGAATGCCTATCACATCATGACCTATAGCAGATCTCTCTTTACCTTAAAAGTGCTTTATTTAAAAACTGCAGCCTTCAGAAACTCCACTTAATTTTGCTGGATTCAGCTACCACAATCCCTCCTAGCCTACAAATCCCATCTGGCAGGCTAAGAACAAATGATCAAAAGAATTTATTAAATGATCGGCCTGCGTTTTAAGAAGAGATAATCCAGTTAGCAAACCAACAGCTACTACTGGAGAAAGCAAAGAAGCTTCGCACTCACGGAACCTGAAAAAATGTGTATGCCTTGAAGTTTAATTGCTTTCACATAGCTTCATCAACTGTTGTAACAATGAAAAAAGTGGATTCTCTCTACAAACTTTCTTAAGTCCTTAAGACCATCATCCCTTGTGATGATCTCTTTTATCTTCCAGTGTCAAAAAACTGTGTCTTTTCAGCCCACTTTGTTTCTCTCAAGTTTGCTAATTCTAAAGTACGAAAAATTTAATTTGCTTGGGTGAAACTTCCACAGGGAGAGCTGGAAGTTTCTAGCTCAGTGCAGATGGCAACTATAAAAATATTAAAACTTTTTATTTAACCTTGTATGCTTAAACTCTATCATAACTATGTTAACAGAACTGCCTGTTTCTTCTTTATTTTATATTACGAGTAAAGTTAACTTTTTGAATAAGGTTTTAAACATACAAAATTGTACACTGTACAGAAAAGATTTCACAGCCAACCACAACTTCTATAAGGTCCAGTCTTAGAAACAAACTTTAGTAAGTAAATTTGTTTTCCATATCCCATGTTGTATCATATTCTAGCCTTTTAGCATTTTTAATAGAGTAACTAAACAGTTAACCTCTTATTCAAGGTAACTTTAAAAACAAAAAGAACTCCCCTCAAACCTCACCATCCAGTTTCTACTCCTACTAGTTAGACTTCTCCAAGATCCTTCTAGTCCTTATCCAAAGTTTATGCTTACTGATGTATGCGTCATAATCTCTTGGTAAGGGATTAGACTACGGCTGGAAATAACTGCTATGAGAACAAAGCTGCTTTAAGAGAAGAGGGATGCTTTAAAGCTCTTCACACCTTGGGTAATGCAGCCCAGCACATGGGTGGTTTCTGAGTTCAAGCACACACTGAAGCCGGGTCACGGGGAGCTACTTGTCAGCCAACACCCCAAGTCCTTCTCAGGGCTGCTTCATTCCATCTCCCCCAGCCTGCATTTGTCCTGAGGACTGCCCCAATCGAGGGGCAGGACCTTGCACTTGGCCTTGTTGAACTTCATGAGGTTTGCATGGTCCCACCTCTCCAGCCTGTGCAGGTCTCTCTGGATCCCAACCCTTCCCTCCAGCGTGATACTGCACCACACAGCTTGGTGTCATCAGCAAACATGCTGAGGGTGCTCGATCCCACCATTCATGTCACTTGACAAAGACGTTAAAAGTGTGCAGTCCCAATGCTAACCCCTGAAGAACACCACTCGTCACTGCCCTCTGCTCAGACATTGAGCCATTGATCCCAACTCTGACTACAACCATTCAGCCAATTTCTTATCCACTGAATGGTTAATTTATCAAATGCACGCCTCTCCAGTTTAGAGACAAGGATGCCATGAAGGACAGTGTTAAATGCCTTGCACAAGTCCAGGTAGATGATGCAGTCACTATTGCGCTATCCACCCATGCTCTGGCCCCATTATAGAAGGCCACCACATTTGCCAGGCATGATTTGCCCTTCATGAAGAGATGCTGGCTGTTGCCAATCACCCCCATATTGTTCATGTGCCTTAGCAAACAAAAAAAAAAAAAAAAAAACACAAAACCCAGAGGCATCACTTCAGCATGTTCGTAAACCATAATTTTCTTGATGATGAAAGAGAGACTTCTTCAGAAGTATCAAAACACTGCATTTTTGCCCTTATATCTCATCCATATGCCACTGGAGGAACTTGAATACCAAGCTAGATTGATGCAGTATAACTGTTCTTCTGCCTGTTGTATTACCTCAATTAAGAGAGACCGTGATTTTCAGTCATCACGAAGTCACAATGACCTATTGTAAACCACTGAACAGGGAAGACTGAAGAAAACAACAAAAAAAACCCATGGAAAATGGCAACAGACTAATCTAACATTAATAAAGAAGCGTGTCTTCTTGGTCCACAGAGTATATCAAAGCCTGGTGATTCAGACTTCATGTACCATCTCCAAAATCTGTCACTGGCCCCCAATTTGAAAAATATAGCATGATTCAATTGTACAACTTACAAACAATATTCAAAGCGTTCCCTAAGTATCATTATTTCCCTAACTACCAGGCACATCTAAATACCACAAGAACTTAAAACTGAAATTGATGATACAACTGTCTTGATTTACAAAACAACCCACCAAACTGCCTCCAGCATGTTAATTGCTTAGCATAGACTACTGTTAGAGAATGCACTAAATTTAAATCACTGCATTTCTGGCCAGCTGAAACACTCCGCTTTCACACTTAACAACAAAGCAGTTTGTTATAACATTCTAAAAGAGATGGTTACTAGTTATGGCATGTCAAAGAACGCAAAATCAAAGAAGCTCCCAAACATCTGACTGGTCCTATCACATTCCAAAGAATGGGTGCAAAAGCTACACCAATTAAATTGCTATGACAGCTAGTATTAATATACTCAATAATACTGACTAATTCACATGACTACTATTGAGACTACTATTGAGAAAGTGGAGGTTTTAAATCTAAACAAAAAAGGTATCAAAACTTTTACATGAATAAACATATACTCGACTTAAAGTAACTATGGCAGAAGTTGTTCTCAGATCTTAATGATGTCAAATAGCTCTGGCCACAAGGATCCATACTCCCTGTAAATAATCTGAGATTTATTTTGGTTTGAAGTATGTCAACAGATAATTACAGCAAAATCTCACTTCAAATCTGCTTTTGCTGGAAGCTCTCCAAAACTGATGACCTGCATAAGCATTCAAATCTCTTTTCCACATTTTGCTGTAATCTAACTCCTACAGCTATAAATATTTACCTGTCATTCTTATCTTACAGTGTAATATCTTCATCCTCTTTTTAGTGTCTAGACTTTCTTCTCAGCAGCCAGTTCCATACTATTAAATGGTTATCTTTCTGGAAAGATTTGTCTCCAAATTTGGTATGAGAAACACATACAAGTATTACACTCAATCCCTTTTCATCCAAGTCTCCATCTAGCACTTCAAAGACATCTCACCTACTGCTGATCAGACATAAAGAAGAAAGATCTTCATCTTGCTCCTTTTTGAAATCTGCCATTTTGACCTTTCCAAACAGGATCACATGTTCCAGAAGTCAGCACGGTTCAAGGTCACAAGAACTGAAGAAAAGGGGAGGGAACCATATAAGAATGAGCTCAAAAGGCTTCCAGGAAAACAGCCAAAGCTGCCGTAAGTGGCAGAAAGGATCAGTTCATAACTGGAAAAGTTAAACAAGTAGTTCAGAAAAACAGCAATAAAATACACTGGAGTCCTGAGACTGATGAGAGAAGTTCGGAAGAAGTTTTGAAGACATGTACAGCTCCCAAAAAAACTCCAAACATAAACTGGCATAGAAAATAAGAGAGGTGTCCCTCACTGACAAAGAACAAAAAATTATTCAGACCAATTATCAGCTGAGTACATAAAAAGATGACTGAGTATTAGGAAGCGTTTTTTTTAAGCAGTACACCTTACACAGATGTCTCAAAAGGAAAAAATAGAAAACATTGCCATTTGAACAAAGCTCTGCAGAACAGACTACAGGGCGATGAACAACACCATGACCTTTGAGTAGTAAGAGAAATTCTGTCTAGCCCATAGCTTTACCGGTTCCACAAACGAGAATCACAAAGTGGTCAATCTGAATCTATCAGATGGTTCACAAACATCTTCCCTGCCAGACGTCTCATTTAACTCAAATAGCACTGTGCAATTCTAATGATCTTCCACTATGCTCTAACTGAAGGACTCGAATAATTCACAGAGCTGAACCCATGACAATAAGCTACCTAGCAGATCAATGGAAAGAGTTATATAAACCTCTAATAACACACCACTCCATTCAGAGATGTAAAGACAATCATCACCTATTGACAACTAATGTTTTCAGACCCTCGACTTTCATAATCATTGTCATCATAAGAGGGGAAAAAACACTTTCACTCTCTGAATTCTACCACTTAGTGAAAGATTACTTACATATCAGAAGTGTGTACAACTCAAGACAAAGCTCTAGTAAAACTTTTTCTATTACTTTCTCATTTGAGAAGTACAGAACACTATGTTTTAAAATGAAGCCAACTAAGAGGTAAAAGCCCCACAAAACTCAGATACAGCATCCCTCGTTTCTTGTAAAACAACACAACAGCATGTTAAAGGGATTTCAACGCACCATGACAATACCTGCTGAGCCACAGGTATTTCACTCACAGCTTACGTGTGAGTGAAAAGCCATTCTATTTTAGAATAATATCAAGATAAGTATTAGTTTCTGGCTTGAAGCTGCTCTATACACCCCAAAAAAGAAAACTCACCCCTGAGGAAAAAAAAAAACAACAGAACTAAGGAGATCTGCAAGAGGGCAAGAACAAAGGACCACATGGCCCTTTCCCTTCAAGGGCTCAAGGATGCTGCTGCTGTGGGGGGAAGTGATAAAAGTCAGAAAAATCTCAGAGCATTACCAAGGTCACAACATTGTGAGTTTTCAAAGTTGCTCTGCATTTCTGCCACAAATCGGTCAGGAATTGTTAGAACAAGAATTACTTTCCGATTCTTGCCTTCAGGGGTGTGAAAGAGGTGAAAAAGGTAAAGGCATGTAATGCAAGTAACACAGTAACTTGCAGTGCTGCTCTTAAGAAAGGCTATTGAACATGCATCCAAGATCAGTGCTCCCTGAAAACACTGAGGATTGTACACAGTTGTCCTGGATCTTATTCAGAATATATACCTGTGAACTACTAACCCAAATTCACTTACCACTGGAAGGACTGTGGGATTTAGCAGCTGCCTTCTCTTGTGGCTGCACCTGCTCTTCTTGCTCCAGATTCCTTCTCATAAGTGTGTCCTCTGCATTCTCTGGCACGTGATTCTCCTGCTGAGACACCAGCAGGTCAACCGTTCTCTCCTGAAGTAGTGTCTGACTCCCTGTTATTTGTCCTGATTCTGAACCACCTGGATGTTTCTTGGCACACAACACCATTTCTGATGGAACACCATGCTTTAACTTAGGAAACAAATTGTGCTGTTCCAGTAATTCCCCTACAGAAGGCTTAGATAAAACTTTATTGAGCTTTGGCATGTTTTCTGAAGCAGTCTTGAAGGGCAATTTATTCATGCTCTTTGCCTCTCCAGTGCCAAAAATATAACCTTTTGAAGTTTCTTTTTCCCAGCTTTCTGGTCCAATCTTTTCTAATTCTTGGGCCTCAGCAGGCAAATTTTTGCTATTTTTACAAGAACTGTCAGCAAATTCCATTTTCATATCTTCATGACACCGTACTTTCCTGTCAAGAATACACCTCTGAGAAAGCAGTGTATTAACAAAGGACCCATCTTCATTTATTTGCTTCTCTTTTTCTTGCAGTTTTTTGACTTGTTCTTCACACTGAGTCTCAGGAACCGCCTCATGTTCAGAAGTCTCCTGCAGTGGATAATCCTCAGACTGTGCTTCTTTACCCTGACTGTCTGACAAAACCTTAGGCAGACCAGCCTGATTTGCAGCAGCCTGACTTTCAGAAATACATTCAATCTCCTGATAAGCTGTAGGGGCTAATGACCCATATCCTGCTACATCTGCACTAGCTAACTGCATTACAGGCTCTCCAGAGGTCTGCAAATCCTTCTCTTTTGCCTTTTCATAATTTTCAGAGAGGACTTGATCACCTGCATCCAGCCTCAGTTTTATATCATCATTCTCTAAAGAAGAGAGTCTCAATTCTGAGGCCCTGCATTCAGGAATCATCTCTACCTGTGTGGTTTTGCTGTCTTGGCTGGTGTTAAGAGAACCTGAACCGACATCTGTATCTGGAGGCTGGCTACATTCATTTGCAGAAAGCATCAGCTTACAGGACTCAGAAGGCTGAGATGCAGTGCCACCTGCAGACATCTTTAACAAAGCATCTGTGGGTCGAGAGAGATCTTCTGGTATGCATAAAAGGGTTAAAGCAGCAGCTTTTGCTTCATGCTTCTTCTCTGGGCTCTGAGTTGGAACAAAGATATCCTAAAATGAAAAACGTGGGACATGGAGCACCAGGGCATCCCAAGTAGGACTGTTTGTTATTCCTAGGACATTATACTGGATTATGGAGCAAAGCAAGCTCAGCACAAAATGACAGATTCAAACAAACCAACCAACCCCATAAGAATAACAACAGAAAACACCACAGAACTCCTCACTCTCCCCCCCCCCCTTATATGAGTCATAATTGTCCCATTCTCACTGAGAAAAATTATCACCACCCATTACTTTTTAGTACCTTTGTAGCAAAGCCAGGCACAACCCTTGGTACACCTGTCATTACCAAATCACAAAGTACAGGTTAAGCAAGGCAAATTAGTAGCTATATTTAGTCAAACAATCAAAGGGCTCTGGAAAGATTTTCCGGACAAATACTAGCAAGAAAGCCACTTTCAACTAAGAAGTCCTGCTTCAACCACTGAGGTCTCTAGTACAACCTTTTTTTTTTCTGCCTTGAGTTGATAAAAATCATCGTTATGAAGCTATAAAGCCACGGTCTGTTAAATCCATTTGAACATTAATAACTTCCAGAATTTAAAAAAAAAAAAAAAAACAAACACAAAAGCCCACAAAGGAAAAAAGAGTCAATAAGAATAAGCAACTTGAACAACGCCGTACATTAATTATAGCCTTGTAGAATACAAATGCTTTATTACAAAGCTGCTTCCCTTTCTCCATGACAAATGATGCTAAGGCCTATCCTAGCAGAAGTCTAATTTATGATGCAGTTTCAGATGAAGTATGCCTAGTTCAGCACCAGAAAGCTGCAGCCTTTTCGAAGAGAGGAAAAACAAAATAAAAAATAATAACAAAAAGGCACAAAAAGGTTTGTAGCATAAATTGAAAGACAACAAATTCTACATTCAGTAACTCACTGTGCCCTCTTAAGCTCTTTTCCATTTTCTCTGCAGGATAAACTGCCTTACTTTATAACCAGCTTAGTAGCGAAGCTCAACACAGCAGCATAGAGGCCAACTCAAACACACATCTGCAACGGCCACATAATAACCTCAGAAAAGATATCTACATGAATCCTTACATGAGAGAACTCTGGCTGTGATGGTATGGGTAAAGATCCTGGAAAAAAAGCTGGGGCACTCTGGGACACTGGAGTTGAAGCCTGTGGTGGGACAGGAGGTCCTGGTGGTATATGTGGGATAGCAGTCTCCACTAGTGTATCTCCTCTCTGCTTCTGCATCACCTCCCTTCCTTCTGCAGGGCTAGATATACCCATCTGTTCATCTGATTTGAAAGAGCAGAAAACACATTACTAGCAAATTCTTGCATTATACCTAAAGTCTCTAACATCCTATTAACAGATTCGCCTTCAGTGGCATATGCCACTTTATAATACTTTAATGAGTGAATTTAAAAAAAAAGTAAATCTCAAATCAACAAACACATCCATGTCCTTAAACTTACTGTGGGGAGAAAGTGTTTTGTTAAGAATTCATTTAACTATTTTGCTACTGGTATAAAACTTCTATGATTAGAAAAGGGTATCTGAAATTTATAAGAAGCATTTCTCTGAGGTTTAGGGGGTTTTCCCCCCCCTTTTGCTATTTTAATAAAAATGGTACCACATTCAGAGCCTGGCTAGCAAAACGTCTAATCTAAAAGCATCTGATATTCTGTGACAGGAATCTCACAGAAAGGAATGGTGATCTTGTATTATACTAAAAGTCTGCGTTGATGGGTAACCTTAATCCCAATGGCAACTGGGTATTAGAGAAAATAATAAGAACCAAGCTATCCTATAGAACACACCTTCTTCTGCCATATATGAAAACTTTCAAAAATATTGTGCAGGTCATCCAAGTTAAGGTAAAGTAACTGTTAGGATGCAGTCCTCCTCTGTCTTTTCTATTGCCGTAACAATATATACTTAATACAGATATCTGCCTGTAGCAAGAATGGCTTGCCTCTAAGAAAGAACAATTGCAAGCAGCAATCTGCATCCCATAAAAAGTATTTCCCATCTTTCAAGCAAAGGGGAGCTGGCCAACACTACTAACTTTATTACAATAGCTATGCAGGAAATAGCAACAGCATGTTAGCATCCGAGTCACAAATACAGATCTCCATCACCTCTTTCAGTTTTACCAACCATGCTTTACTCTTTAAACACAATTTTAGCAGATTTTGAAAAGGCTGCATGTTCAGACTAAACCATGGAGCACAAAACACAGACACAGACTAGAATGCAGAAAATTTTACCTTTTGCTTGCTCCTGGTCAGTAGGACTGCTGGGAACAAGAGCACTGGATCCAAAGGCAACAGGAGGAGGATTAACTAGACCTGAAAAGCCACTGCAGACCAAGAAAAGGGAACATGGAAAAGACCACCATACATCACTAGAAAATGCATTAACTTTCCCACAAATGTAGCTCCAGCTTGCCACAATAGCAGGTCAAAGGAGGTAATCCTGCCCCTCTACTCTGCTCTTGTGAGACCTCACATGGAGTATTGTGTGCAGTTCTGGTGTCCTCAACATAAAAAGGACATGGAACTGTTGAACAAGTCCAGAGGAGGGCCACGAGGATGATGAGGGGACTGGAGCACCTCCCGTATGAAGATAGGCTGAGAAAGTT